>JAUTWP010171524.1:0-10180 GCA_033042655.1 Cyathermia naticoides | reverse complement strand
AGTGCAGATATATAATGTAGACTTACAAAGCTACAGCCCGCTCCCTCGGAGGCAGAAAGAAGGGTCTAGTTGAAGGCTGTTGTTATCAGTAGATAACTATGTCTGTAGCTACAAAGGTTGGGTATGGAAAGGGAAAAGTGGGCAGTAGTATTGGAAGGGTGATCTTATCATGGCAATACGTATTACATCTTAAAAAAAGAAGAAGAAACGTGCTGTTAATTTAAGTGTTTACACATGGGTGAGACAGAACTGAGCAAGTCAGAACTGTGAAAGTGATATTTAGGTGTGGTCATGTCGTGCAAGGCTAACGGGGAGTCATGCTATAATATCCGGTTCAGTCTCACACAGATGTTCTATCTGTTACAGGGGAATATCCAGTTCTGTGTAAAAGGGGAATATCTTGTTCTGTCTAATAGGGAGTCGTGTTACAGGGGAATATCTGGTTGTATGATAGGGAGTCATGTTACAGGGGAATATCTGGTTGTCTGATAGGGAGTCATGTTACAGGGGAATATACAGTTCTGTGTAAAAGGGGAATATCTGGTTCTGTCTGATAGGGAGTCGTGTTACAGGGGAATATCTGGTTGTCTGATAGGGAGTCGTGTTACAGGGGAATATCTGGTTCTGTCTGATAGGGAGTCATGTTACAGGGGAATATCTGGTTGTTTGATAGGGAGTCATGTTACACAGAATATCCAGTTCTGTCTGATAGGGAGTCATGTTACAGGGAATATCTGGTTGTTTGATAGGGAGTCATGTTACAGGGAATATCTGATTGTTTGATAGGGAGTTGTGTTACAGGGAATATCTGGTTGTCTTGTAGGGAGTTGTGTTACAGGGAATATCCAGTTGTTTGATAGGGAGTCGTGTTACAGGGAATATCCGGTTGTCTGATAGGGTCATGTTACAGAGAATATCTGGTTGTCTGATAGGGAGTTGAGTTACAGGGAATATCCAGTTGTCTGATAGGGAGTCGTGTTACAGGGAATATCCGGTTTTATCTGACACATACAGCTGTAGAAGAGATTTTCAACAACTACAACCAGTTTGAAATTTCAAACTGAATCCTGAGACTTGCACAATATTTCACCTGTCAAACCCAGGCGGTTGGCATGTCAGTGACAAAGCATCACAAAAGATTGAAAACCTTTTTAAAAGTAGGTCGAGGTGACCCGTATATAAACTACACATAATGAGTGGTGAGTTAAACCCGTTCCAAGAAAGAAAGAAACAGGAGTATGAAAGGAAGGAATTTTTGTTTAACAACATGCCAACACTTTGTTTAACTCTCTCCTTGTGTGTCTTTAATTAAACAAAATCTTCCTAGTATTAGAGAAATACTCTGGCAAAATGTAAAGATTAATTTAAAAAAAAAGATAAATACTCTGGCAAAATGTAAAGATTTTTTTTTTTTAAATTACTCTGACAAAATGTAAACATTTTATTAGAAAAATACTCTGGCAAAACGTAAACATTTTATTAAAAAAATACTCTGGCAAAACATAAACATTTTTATGATGGAAGGACTGGTGCTATTTGTCTGTGATTAAGAGTATCATGTCGTGGCGGAGTGACCTGGAAGGGGTGTGTATCAACACACACACATGGTCAATTAGTCGCCAGTGATCTATGAACGGCAGATTAGCCTGCTGAACTCATTGCACCTTGAGCCTCATCAAGGTAAACGTAATAGCTCTGATGTTATACAGAGATTTCATCAAAACAGTAAATCTTCACTAAACCAGACACAGAAGTGGAATATCAGTGTCTGCGCTTAACTTTTTTCAGTTGCCATCCGGGCAAGTGGTGACAGCACTTTCACTTGCCCGGATCAATTTTCACTTGCCCATGCAATTTTCACTTGCACGAATAATATTTTCTAAAAACCCAAACAGTATTGCAACAATTACTCATGCCACTTACCTTACACCTATTCTTATACTGGGCATATGTTTATATGTAAAAGCAGACCTACACTTTTTCATGGTGCTAAGTAGGCTACATAGCTGTACTTTTTTTTATTTCTTTTTTTTTTAAATAAAAAAATTGGTCGCCAGGCGGGCAACCTTATTGTGGGTTTTCAGTCGCCCGTCGTCATTTTCAGTCGCCAGGGGTCGAACCCTGGAATATAGCTCAGTCGGTAGTGTGCCCGCCTTTGAAGCAGTCAGTCGTGAGATTGATGCTTTTCAGTGGACCCATCTGCAGTTTGGGCTATTTCCCATTCCAACCAGTGCTACACAACCATTTTATCAAAGGCCAAAGTATGTGCTGTCCTGTCTATGGGAAAGTTCATATAAAAGATCCTTTGCTGCATATTGAAAATAGTAGTCCCGCAGCAGCGGGTTTCCTCTAAATGAAATGTGTCAAAATGACCATATGAATGACGTCCAATAGCCGATGATAAGATAAAAATTGATGTGCTCCAGTGGCGTCGTTAAATAAAACAAACTTTACTTACTTTCCTGTATTGTTTTGACATTTTGGTTTTTGTTATGTTTAATATTATAACATTTTACAAAATAGAATTTAAAAATATATGTATCATATGAAGTACATCATACATATATATATGTAATAACAATATGCTATGTCTTTGCTGTGGATACCATTAAATAAACCTGTCCATTCTATTTGAAAATAATACATGTTTGATAGTGACTATCATTTAGAATTGCAATAATTTAAAAATGACAATATGCTATGTCTTTGCTGTGGATACCATTAAATAAACCTGTCCATTCTATTTGAAAATAATACATGTATGATAGTGACTATCATTTAGAATTGCAATCATTTAAAAATGATTTGATATTCAGTAAAATTCCCGTCCTCGGTAGGGTGTCCGTCAGTCGGACATCGAGCCCAGGAGGGGCATGCTTGAACACTTATTAAGTGATGTAAGCACATTAAAAAACGTTCCAGTCCAGTAAATAATACATATATGATAGTGTGTATTATTAATACAGGTATCCTTTGGGCAAAGAAGCATTTGACAAGGCAGAGAGAGAAAACAAACTGATTTTCTTGTCAGTTGGGTACTCCACATGTCATTGGTGCCACGTTATGGAGAGGGAGTCATTTGAGAATGAAGAGATCGGAAAAATACTCAATGACAATTTTGTCAGCATCAAGGTGGACAGAGAAGAGAGGCCTGATGTGGACAAAGTTTACATGGCTTTTGTGCAGGTTGGATATATTTACAGTGCACTCTGTCTAAACCAGATCCAATTGGGTTTAGACAGAGTGCTGGTTTAGACAGAGTGCCGGTTTAGACAGATGTTATCCAGTGTTAAGTGGCTGGACGGGACTTTGAAATTGTGCTGGTTTACACAGAAATCTGGATTGGACAGATGCTGGTTTAGACAGAGTCCATTGTATTTTCATGCTTTCATTCAATTAAGGTTCAAGCACACTGTCATGGGAACACAGCTTTTGTGCAGTTATTCTAGGTTTTTTATTAACTTCCAAGCAGTAGGTCATCTGATCGATCCTTCTCAGTGGATCCATCAGCAGTTTGGGCTGTTTTCTGTTCCAACAAGTGGTCCATAACTGGTTCATCAAAGGTTGTGGTATGTGATGTCTTGTCTATGGGAAAGTGCATATAAAATACCCATTGATGCTTATAAAAAAGTAGCCTATGTGGCAGGAACAGGTTTCCTCTAATGAAATGTGTCAAAATGATCATAGCCGATGATAAGATGACAATCAATTGTGCTCTAGTGATGTCATTAAATAAATCAAACTTTATTTTACTATTAACGTCCCTCAACCTATTTAAAAAGATGAGGAATTAATCACCAGATTTAGTAGGTATGATCTTAATAATAACAACCACATTATTATTTTAAAATGGATTCCTGCATAAAATATGGTGAATTTAGCCTTAAGTGTATGTTCTGTATTTGAAAACATTTCAATCCTAACTTCTGACCTGTCAAAACATTGGGTCAAAGTATTTTCAAATACTGAAGTATATCTTGAAACAGCTTAACATACAAATAAACTTAACTATTCAGTGGTTTAAAAATATTGATATTTTTTTTATCTGTTACTGTAATCAAACCATTGAAGTTGACACCTTTTTGTTCTAGATTAGCTAATCTTAACAAAATAATCTGTATGAAGAAGTGACCTGTTTTAAGAGGACATTCTTATCTCTATATCACTTCATAATTTTAACTTCAATGGCTAAAGCCAAATGCATAATCTTCTGAATAATTTTATGTCACTTTGACTATGTGTATGTATTTTGTTCTATCTGATTAGCTCATCTAGATAAAATAACTTGTGTTAAGAAGTCAAGTGCTTCTACATCACTTGATAATTCAAAGTCAAGTGGTTAATGTTAAGCTCACAACCTTTTGATGTTGTAACATATAGAGGTCATTGTGATTACATAAGCGGTACTTAGCTCAAGCAGTTATTTGCATGTCTGCCTGTGAAGCTATCAGTCATTGGATCAATCTTTCTCAGTGGGCCCATTTGCAATTTCGGATATTTTCTGTTCCAACCAATGGTCCATAATTGGTGTACCAAAGACTGTGGTATGTGTTGTCCTGTCTGTGGAAAAGTGCATATAAAAGACCCCTTGCTGCTTGTTGTAAAGAGTAGCCTATGCAGAATCACCGTATGTTTGGTGTCCAATAACTGATGATTAAAAAGTAATCAATATTTTCTAGTTAAATAAACCAAACTTTACACGAAGATGTATATTTGCAGGCGGTTACTGGCAGTGGAGGATGGCCTATGAGTGTGTGGTTGACTCCCAACCTAAAACCAGTTGTTGGTGGCACATACTTCCCTCCAGATGACAGGTACCTAGGCAGGCCAGGATTCAAGAGTATTTTGCTAGGCGTTGCAGAAAAGGTAAATTTTCTTACTACATATTATATAGAGAAAACATGAGATATTTGTTTTAAGTTAAAAAGAGTTGTAATTCATATTAGCTACTATGCCAACTTTACTGTAACATATAAAGCTCTCAGTTGTGATATTGATATATACAATTTATCTATAAAAAAACCTGTTATTGTCTATAAATTTAATGTATATCAATAGATACTTAGTTTCTAGATTGAATTCTCTAAAAAAAATACCCATTTTTCTTCTATTTTGAAGTGATAATTCTCATTTTTAACATATATTTATGCACAGTGGGCTCTGTCTAAATCGGACACCTGTGGGACCATGTAAAATGTCTTATTTAAGATAGAAAATGTCTGAAAGTTTAAAGTGAAATTTCTAAGATATGTTAGATTAAAACAGAAAATAATAAAGATCAATGAGATTTATATTTAGATAAAAAAAAAATCTTGAACTCAGTTTGAAGTGAAAATTTTAAGATTTGTTCAGATTAAAATACAAAACAATAAAGCTCAGTGACATCTTATTTTAAGATTGAAAATGTCTGAACTCAGTTTGAAGTTAAATTTCTGAGATAATAACACAAGTTGTTTTTACGTGCAGTGGAAGGAGAGTAGGGACAAGATAGAAGAGCAGGGGTCGGCCATCTTGGATGCACTGATGCATTCGACACAAGCGGAATCGGTTTGGGGGGAGAACCAAGCCACTCAGTCCTGTGTAGACAGCTGCTTTGAGATGCTGCAGAAAACGTTCGATTCCAAACATGGAGGATTTACCGCAGCTCCAAAATTTCCACAACCTGGTAAAATACATGACCGTTTCAGATTTTCCGTTCCAACCACTGGTCCACAACTGGTTCATCAAAAGTTGTCATATGTGCTGTCTTGTCTGTGGGAAAGTGCATGTATCAGAATCCCTTGCTGCTTGTCAAAAATAGTAGCCTATGTGGAGACAGTGGGTTTTCTCTAAAAAAAAAAGCCTGTCAAAATAGCCAATGATTAAAATGCAATCAATGTGCTCTAGTTACTTCATTAAATAAAACTTATCACCTTTGCTGATTAATTGAATTAGTTTAGCATTGCTAATTTCACTAATTAATTAAGTCCCATGGTCATTTAAAACTGAGTATAATACAGTGTTTCTTTTCTTTCAGTTACATCACCTGTAATGCACTAATTAGTAAATTAATCTTAAGTTTCAATTATATTTATATTTATTTCTTCAAAAATTTAAGCATTTATAAAAGATTACCAATATTTTGTTTGTTTTGGATTTAAATTTGTTAAAACGTGAAAGATAATCTGAAGGTTGTTTCTTTTTTCTTTTTTATAAATGTGTACCTAAATAATACACTTTCATCATACATGAACATGGTAGAAAATTATTGAGTTTTTAAACCAGTCCAGTTTAATTTAATTTTATATTTAGTCTTGCTGCTAAAGTAGATAGAACAGTATATTTTAAAACAGTTTTACTAGTCCATGTGCATAATAACTGTCTGGCTAACACTTATTGATTTACTACTCAAACTTATAGTGAAATGTAGTTTTAGTTATTTACTTTCAGTGAATTTCAAGTTCCTTCTTCATTACTATGGCTCAAAACCCAACTCCGTTGAGAGAGAGAAAGCACTGGACATGACAGTTTTTACTCTCAAAATGATGGCAAAAGGAGGAATACATGACCATATTTCTAAGGTGAAATAGAAATAATAATTTTACCAAAATAATATGTTTTGTAACGAATATACTTTTTCAGTTATAGGGAATGCATTAGATTAATATAGGCATTGTTCAGGTTTTCCTGGAAATATATATTTTTAAAAATATATTATGCTGAATATTGCCAGCTTATATTTGTTGGTATAATAAACAATTTGCCCATCATTTGACAGATTAAAAACATTAACAAGTACACAGCATTTTTTGCTGAATTGGTAAATAGCACCTAGATGTATTTTTAATGAAAATATATTGGGCCGAATTTACGAAGCATGTTTTTCTCTTATACGCGTGTAACCACATACATTTACAATGCTTAAACACTTGCGTTTAGCTAAAACAAGCTTCGTAAATTCGGCCCATTATGTTTATGTTACTTTTAATTAAACTAGTAATATGTGATATAACCAGTATTATATTGTTAAAATCTTGTTTTTGTTTGCAGGGATTTCATCGCTACTCGACAGACAAGTTCTGGCATGTGCCTCATTTTGAAAAGATGTTGTATGACCAAGCACAACTGTCTATTGTTTATCTTGTTGCTTATCAAGTAAGTATTTTATTAAAACCATATTCATTTCTTTAAATGATTGTTTTTTTGTTTTTTTTCTTTAAATCGTAAAACCATATTGATTTGTTTCTTTTAGTAGTAAAACAATATTTAAAAAAAAAATTATGTATAGTTAAACCATTTTGTTTCTTAAATTAGTAAAACCATATTTTTTATTTAATGAGTAAAACTATTTTCTTTATTTATATAATAAAACCATTTTGTTTATTTTAATTAGTAAAAAAAAACAATATTTTTTTATAAATACTAAAACAAAACTAAATGGTTGGCAGTTTAACATGCTGTTAAGAATTTTTTTTTTTTTTAAATTATGCACTGTATATTTTCTATTTATTTTGCCCTATTCCTGTTTTTAAATCAAGTACAAAATTATCATATTATGTATGCACTGTAGATCTTTTATTTATTTTGCCCTATTTCTGTTTTTAAATCAAGTACGAAATTATGATATTTAAATTTCAGATTACAAGAGAAGCCTTTTTTGAAGAGACAGCCAGAGACATATTTTCCTATGTTTCAAGAGATCTCAGCCACCCAGTAAGTCTAACTCACATTCTTGTGTCAGTGGCTCAGCTTTGTAAAAATATTATTTGCCTTGTAGAATTCTATATTATCATGATAAATCGTTTTGGTAAGTCATGAATATAATATATACTTAATTCAATAAAAATCATGAAAAATTCTCTTCCCAACCATTTTAATGTCAGGTCATATGGTTTAACGTCTATGTTTAGAGCCAGGCTATTATTGCACACTCCTTTCCTGTGTGCAGTTTATGGTGTTATCCATCCACCGCGTCTGGGATATTTTAACTGTACATTTTCCATTTTATACAATTACTCCATGAAGTTCTGTGTAATTTAACATTTTATACAGTTACTCCATGAAGTTCTGTGTAATTTAACATTTTATACAGTTACCCCATGAAGTTCTGTGTAATTTAACATTTTATACAGTTACCCCATGAAGTTCTGTGTAATTTAACATTGTATACAGTTAGCCCATGAAGTTCTGTGTAATTTAACATTTTATACAGTTACCCCATGAAGTTGTGTGTAATTTTACATTTTTAATTAAATCCACTGTGTATTAATTGTTGGAATTTTCATTAAATAAATAGCGATGCAATGTGCAAATACTTTTCAACATTTTTATTTAGAACTCAGTATATAAATTTCATAAAACTTTAAAACGCATAAATTAATGAGAGCTAACTTATACGATACAGGTTGTAAAGTGTTTCAAAAAATGCATGAAAAGTGTGTTCTTTACAAAAAATTTCTTGCAAGTTGGCAAAGAATTGAATAGAAAACAGGTTTAGAATTTTCATGTATTGATCGAACATGATGAATTTTATTGTTTCATGTCATGACATACTATTTTGGATAAAAACTTTTGTTTGATATTAGACTTATAGACTTTTGTTTATCCAAGGAGCGGGATGTAGCTCAGTCCGTAGCATGCCCCCCTTTGAAGTGGTCGGTCGTCAGATCAATCCATCTCAGTGGTCCCACCTGCAGTTTGGGTTATTTTCCATTCCAACCAGTGCACAACTGGTTCATCAAAGGTCATGGTATTTGCTGTCCTGTCTGTGGGAAAGTACATATAAAAGATACCTTGCTGCTTATCAAAAAGAGTAGCCTATGTGGTAGCAATAGGTTTCCTCTAAATGAAATGTGTCAAAATTACCATATGAATGACGTCCAATAGCCGATGATAAGTTAAAAATTGATGTCCTCCAGTGTATTTTTTTTGTGTTTATCAAAATCTGCTAATCTGTTGACATAAACTGTATTGGGCAGTCAGTCATGTTAAAAGCATATTTTTATCTCTTTGTTGTCCAAATCTGCTAATCTACTCACATATATTTTATTATGCAGCCACCTGTTTTAAAAGGATTCATTTCTAATTGTCTAAATCATCTATCTACTAACAGTATTAAGCAGCTACCTGTCACCTTTCTATACATCATAATCATGTAATTAACTAACAAGAACTGTATTAAACAGCCACCTGTGTAAAGAGGACACCTTTCTATACATCATAATCATGTAATCAACTAACATAAACCTCTTTAAACAGGACACCTTTCTAGACATAATCATGTAATCGACTAATATGAACTCTATTAACCAGTCACCTGTCCAAATAGGACACATTTCTATACATCATAATCATGTAATCAACTAACATGAACTCTATTAAACAGCTACCTGTGCAAACAGGACATCTTTCTATACATCATAATCATGTAATCAACTAACATAAACTGTATTAAGCAGCCAGCTGTCGGATGTCTGCTTAATGCAGGTTGTTGATTCTACAGGCTGGTGGATTCTACAGTGCTGAGGATGCTGATTCCCTGCCCACTGCAGACTCGGAGAAGAAACGGGAAGGAGCATTCTGTGTGTGGACGTGGGACGAGGCTCATTCCATCCTCACTGATGTGGTGAACGGCATCAAGGAAGCAGATATTTTCTGTCATCATTATGGCATGCTGAAGGAAGGCAACGTTGACCCCAATCAGGTTTTTGTATACATTTTAAACTTTTGTTATCATTAAGACCAGCATTTTTTAATTTTTCGGTTTACAACCCACCGACATAAATTTTGCTCAGATAGCTCTAACGAAAAATAAAAGTTACCATTCTAGTTTTATGCAACTGTCCTCTCGGTTATTGTGTGAAATAACATTTATTTTGTCAATAAATATACCTTTGTAGATAAGTATTGTTAATATTTCATCAACCGCTCTCTTTCGGTACAATTCGTTTTCTATGCGGTTGCGGGAATAACAGTGTTTTCGTGTTTTTTAGTCCGCCTACCTTTGTGCACAAAAGTTCTTGTTCGTAAACCTAAAAATTAAAAAATACTGGCCTAAATACAAAACAATTTGAAATTGGCCAACAGGCTGCAGATATTTTTATGTCATCATTATTGTATGCAGGACGGTCGGTCGTCAGATCGATCCTTCTCAGTGGGCCCAGCTGCAGTTTGGGCTATCTACCGTTCCACCCAGTGCTCC
>JAUTWP010171513.1:0-10181 GCA_033042655.1 Cyathermia naticoides | reverse complement strand
GAATGACGTCCAATAACCGATGATAAGATAAATATCAATGTGTTCCAGTGGCGTCGTTAAACAAAACAAACTTTACTGTTTTAAACACAATAGGCCTATTTTTCTGTTACACGTATAACAGCATATGTTTATAATACTAAGTTAAAATGATGAGTTTTACCAAAACCAGACATCGCAAATCGTTGTCTGTACTTTTTGGGGGTTATTTTTGTCATTTATGATATTGTTAAGTGGTTGATTTACCTGTGCGCCCTGTGGCTTGCAAGACGCTAATGAGAATAGTTCAGAACACTTCTACAATGCTCAGAACAGACAACATAGCTTTAATGAGCTAACATTTTAGTTCCATTGTTAATTACTTTCACTTGAAAAACTATTTTTAACTACACTACAAAAATCCACTCATCTTTCCTTTCTTATCATATATTTTTAGATTATAACAACCTTCTTTTCCCAATTGATATTAGATAATCACTCATTACTGAAAACATTTCTTATTAATAATGCAAAATATCTATTTTGGCGGTCCTTATAATTGTAATAAAATTATCTCAAATAGATTCAACATGAAACAGTCCAGGTACTAGATAGTCAACAACTGGGTCATCAAATGTGGTATGTTCTGCCCTGTGTAGGAAAGTGCTTAGAAGATCCCTAGTTGCTTCTCAAAAAGAGTAACTTATGAAGCGGTAGTGGGTTTCCTTTGAATACCATGAGTCGTAAAAACTAGTATATATATTAGGCACCTAAATAAAAAAGGTGTTTTGGTGTCATTCAAGAATAGTAGTTCAAACATATTGAAATTTATATTCTGTCCAAGTGTCAATCAGCAAACATTCTTTTCTAGATACAAGAATAGTAGTTCAAAGATATTGAAATTTATATTCTGCCCAAGTGGCATTAAACATTTATTTCTAGACACAAGAACAGTACTTTTAACTTATTCAAATTTATATTCTGTCCAGGTGTCATTCAGCAAACATTCCTTTCTAGACAAGAACAGTAGTTCCAACGTATTCAAATTTATATTCTGTTCAGGTCATTGCTCAAACATTCTTTGCTAGATACAAGAACAGTAGTTCCAAACAATTCAAATTTATATTATGTCCAAAACACAGGACATATTAAGTTATGCGGACACTTGTCGCGGAATTAGTCAGAGTCTTTAAGAAAACAACAAGAATATTTTATACAATATAAATTTATTTCAAATATTGTTTATTGCATACAACAATGAGCACCGTACAATCAACAATGATTTGAGTTCTGTAGCACTATGACGCGGTCATGTAAGCACTTTGAGCTGTACGTAGAAAACCAGTCGACAAAAGCACTTCGATTGAAACAGGTCTGTGCATCAGAACATGTAAATGATCAGAACATTTCTGATTTGTCACCAACGTTAATCTAATAGCAGCTGTCGCTAGTTCTAACATTAACCAGGGAACTTAATTTTGACATTTCTCTCTTGGCAGTGCAATGTTCTCGTTGCGCTTTTATAACTAAACTGACGACTCAAAGAAAATATGCCAATATTTTGAGAGATTATTGAAGAAAAACCAAAATATGTTACAGAGATATAATAATATTCATGAGAAGGAAATTTTGTTAATAACATGTCAAAACAACATTCTAATAAAAATGTTTTAATATGCAACACATTTTTTTTAGAATGCATGAACACTTTTGTGATGTAAGCACGTAAAAACTTTCCATTCCAGGTTTTTTTTTAATCAGTAGTCTATCAGTGCACTGATATTTTATTTTGGTCGTCAGTATCACACATACACACGCATACTAATAAACTGATTTGTGACAAGTGTCTATTCTTACAATTACACGTTTTAACTATGGCGCCATTCGACCCTAGGTCGTCCTGTTTTTATAAACTGTGGTGGCATCAATCTCAATAAAAACGGAATCGGATATGAATTAAGGTGCCTATATCACTCAAGGTGTTCAAGCACTTCCGTTTTTGGTCACGATTTTCCCTTGACAAATGACACTGTAGTTAACAATTATAACGTTATTACAAAAAGCATTAAAAATTCGATTAATCAGGGATATTTAAGACGACAAACCCGTCTTTCAAACAGCTAACGTCATCAGAAATACACAATGCACTTATTTGAACTCTTGTAAGTTATTTGGAACTCTGGAAAATAAAATAAGCTTCAGGAATAACTAATTAAATATTATACATGCATATCAAGCTATTACAATTGCAAACATTTGCCAGGATTTAATCCTGAACTGTGCCAAATATATTATACTCTGTGTGATTGATGCATGAGACATGTAGGGATGAAACTAACATGCACGTAACTAACAGAACGCCGAGTATTAAAACTGACGGCAGCTGCTTAGTTCACATGAAAAAATCATAAAAATTTACAACAGACGTACATACAAAGCCATGTACTGTTTAGAGTGGGTGAAAGTCATGTTAAGAATTGTCATACATTCATTGTGCCAAAATCTATCAAATAAGGCTTCGCCGGTGATGTAAACACACACAAAAAACGCCTTTTAAGAGCAGGATTAAGAAAATGTATTTACGTGCTTCCATCAGAGGTCGTTCCCAATGGAACATACTATTATTTTACCCCCTTACACCATTCCAATAGCAAATTAAATCTCCTACAATTGGTATTGGTACTACATTATTCCATAAATCATGACTGCTGGATACAGTACGTGATAACATCCAAGTGTTCACGCAATAATTATGATGGACATACTACAAAATTAAAGTAGGAAAAGTTGAAACAAATTAGAAGTATATCTTTAGTCTTAAATCTTGACAACACAGTAATATGCCTTTTTATATATCTAATATGCAAAGTTTAATGAAGCCATCAAAGATAAGTATATGTTATACAGTAAAATATTAACAAGCTGGGGCTATAATTATGCATTAAGAGCATAATTATGTGAGGCGCTCTGGCAAAATCAGGCACTTCTCGCTGATTGTAATTTTGCTCTACGGTCAATAGAAGTTAAAGAATCGATTTTTTTTCAGTTGATTTTTGGGCAGAAATCGAATGAAAAATCACTTAGCTTTCATCTCAGAAAAAAATACAGAGCTATTTTCATCCACAAGTATGCTTTTGAAGGGTATTTTTGAGGGGTATCATTTTAGAAATTACTATTTTATCCAGACAAAGTATTGGCGAAATTCTCGCTTTGTTTTGAAACACTTCCTCCGGTGCGATTACTATAAGCTACCCATCAAAATCTGCCTGGTGACCTCATGTCTCCAAATAATTATGTCATTTAACCATGTCAAACAATTTAGATTAGACGACACAAAAAAAAAATGGTTGAAACTCATTAACAGCAGATTTTTGGCATGATCTGAATTTATAAATATATTTTAAATATAAATAATAAAATTAATGTTCTGCATGTAGCTTTGATCATAAAAGATAAAATTATGCTTTATTAGATTTCAAAATTCAATGCACTCAACTACTCCATTTAATTTTCAAAAAACTCTGTTGTGGATAGTTTCCCCAAAACAATTAATATAAAATATAAATTGCCCAAGCAGACATTTTTCACCCAACACTTCTAGGGTCTTATGCATGAATTGATACAACTAAAGTCTCAGACAACCCATTGTTCACGCATTCACAGTTGCATTGAAAGTTTCGACATTTAAAAATAGTCAGGGACTTTGTCATTGTCTCGGTTCATGTATAAGACCCCAAATGAGAATCAAACATTTCACCTTGGTCAGAGACAATATGTGCTTAAAAATATTGTGGGCCTTTTAATTGTAATTAAGAGTTAAATTACAACTGAAAACAGATTTCTTTTCTAAATGTATCACAAAATATTTATTTGTAGCAACATCCTACATTACCAGCTTATAGCTGAATAACATCACATTAATGTATGCTATTTTCATTGCTTATCATGCTGGTATGTGACCTAACAAAACCATATTGAATAATAGTTTTACAAATTACAGTATAAGTACTTTTGCATGTTTATGGTCACAAATAAGTAATACTTATACAGTCAAACCTGTCTTAAGCAGCCACCCAATGGAGTAACAAAAATGGCCTCTTAAGACAGGTGGCTGCTTAATACAGGTTATACTGTACTAAATTAGCTGATTTTGGAGAAAATAAAGGTGACCTTTGAAGACAGGTGACTGCTTATTACAGGTGGCCGCTAGAGCAGGTTTGACAGCACATATATTTAGATTTAAATTGTAAATTTACTTTTATTACCATCTACCAATTTTATACACTGAAGCCAAGTATTGAAATATTTAATAAAACGATTAAGATTGGACATTGTTTCCAAATAAGGTCAATGGAACAAAAATAAATAATTTCTGTTTCAACAGGAGAGTCCAATAGGGAGGAGGGGTGACCGGATGTTTCCACCTTAATAATGATTTCGAGTTCTAGTACATTATTTGTACGTTTCTGGCTATTAGAAATAGGTTTGAACTGCTGATTGTATTTCCATGTAACAGGAATATCTGTATACATGGTTACAAAATATTACCATATGCATAAACATTATTACTACTTGTCCCAGTGTAATGCAGCAAAGGAATTCTATGGCGTAGCTAGGTTGGCCTATATCCGAGCAGTATGCGGTATGACACTTTTGACCGACGTATTTGTTAAATATTTATTTTGATTGTCCGTAATTAATATAGTTATTTATATGGTTCACTTTCATGTTTGATGTACACGTTATAATTGTTTTATCAATCGTGTCACAGTGATGAAATCTGGCCGCAGAGGTGTAGATATGATACAATATTGATGTCAATACATGTGCAGAAGCAGCTTTCTTATCTCATGTCTAGGACTACAAATCGCAATTGACATTAGTGTTGTGATGGGGTGTAGTTGCAAAGTATACTTGTTGTGCGTTAATATGTTATAATTATAATAAAATTACAATTGGTGGGCGAGGCGTGTTCTTAAACCCTTACAACACCATTGATTCGCCTAAGAATAATCGCATGAAGTTAATAAAAATAAAATTACACGTATGACTATCATGACACTTTGTATGCAATGCAATTCTCTCTCTCCATCTACACCCTCCCTCTTTCTCTCTCTCTCTCACACACACTCATACACACACATTCATATAGTAGATACACACACAACCATACAAAACACACACGCACATAGACTACATGTTTATCATCAAACAATCAACTTGTATATGGCCTGTCCAAACGACATGTTATCAAACACCTCAGCATGTGTTATGCAAGAAGTCAAGGACCTCTGGTTTAGAAAAAGCAGTTTGTTTTATTTAACGACGCCACTGGAGCACATTGATTGTTTTGTCTTATCATCGGCTATTGGACGTTATACATATAGTAATTCTGACACATTTTGTTAGAGGAATCCCGCTTCCTCCACATAGGCTACTCTTTTTGATAAGCAGCAAGGGGTCTTTTATATGAACGTTTCCGCAGACAGCACATACCACAGCTTTTTATGAACCAGTTGTGGATCACTGGTTGGAATGGAAAATACTCCAAACTGCAAATGGGTCCACTGATAAGGATCAATCCGACGACCGACCGCTTCAAAGGTGGGCACGCTTCCAATTGAGCTACGTCCCGCTCCTAAATACTTATGTTGCTTAATGTAAGATTTAAGGCATCTCATTTCTCATGTCCATCTTTTGGATATTCTTGACCAATATTCAAACGTTAGGGTCAGGTAAGTTAACTGCCTGCTATGTTCATCTATTGAAATTAAACGAGCTGTCTACCTGCCAAGCTTTACGCTGAGAGTCAATAACTGCCTTTAGGAAATCTTATTGATTTTGCAAACACAAATCAGTAGATCAGTGCTAATAATACTTGTAAAAGATGAATCGATATTTTGGTGCAAACCGCATAGTTTATAAATCTTTTCTGTATCATTGCTTGACTAAGATTTTTTTAATCAAAATATGTCAACATATAGATATTTCTTATTGACACACAGACAAGACATCATGAACATACTTGTCGAATTTATTGAAAATGTCGCCAAGTAATAAAACATTAACTAGAAGACCAAGTTAATATATATATGTTCTCATTTACTTCTGCAACATGCGGAATCGTCAAAGACATGGAAACCACTCCATGAGAGATCGTAGGAAACAAAATGTATACATGTATTACTCAGTAAATCTGGTCCCATGAAACCGACCTGTGGAGTTTTTGTGTTATCACTTCACAGCTATTTACCAGGTTTAACAGATTAAACAAATATTCGCATCGCCGCTCGGCGACCTTCTGTTCCAACCAGTCTCATACCGTGCACTCTCGGATTACACGTTCCCTGCGCCAGTGTCTGTCTGATATACGAGCACTCCTAAAGTACAATCATCCAGTTTGCATGCCGGGACACAGCAGGGCGGGGCTCCCCGCGCTTACTGGGGAATCGCTTCCCGAGGTAGATTACTGAGGCAGCCGGCTTCATATATGCTCGGAATTTACACACCACATCCCAATGTCGAATAAAACAATCACAGTTTCTCGCACAGTATCCAATAAGCAAAGGAATCGTTTAAAAACAGTTTGTTCAGATTTGGTTAAACCCCGATTGTATCGTTTTTCGTTCCTTAATTTCAACCACGATTGTATGGGTATTTTTTCTTTATAAAAGAAACGTTGCATAGGCTATACAACACCTATGGATGCATAAGCTATGCATAGGGTATAGAAAGCCCTTTGACGCATACACAATTCTTAGCACATATTTCGTAATGAATCCGATTGTTAATTGAGAAGAACGTTAATCAAGTTTTCCGCCCATCTCTACAGTTCATTCATATGCACACTCGCCGTTGTGTTTTAACAGTGTATGCATCATGCACACTCGCCGTTGTGTTTTAACAGTGTATGCATCATGACTCCCAAACACACTCTCCACTACGCGCATTGATTAGGATCGGCTTTCCTTCGACTACAAGTAGGTCAGATGGAGAAACACTAGACATTAGATGTAAGCAAGCACTTCGTCGTGTGACCATTACTTTGATGCAGAGATGAAGAAGATCCTTAGTAGCAGCAGAGGAACAAATAGAATATATAGATATCCTTCGTTCGTGGTGAAGCCCAAATATTCATGGCTAAATATCCTCACGTAATATGGAATGTGCCACAAAACAGAATACTAGTACATTGATGCCCAATTTGTTCAGCACTTATCACCATTTTTAAAACACAATTCATCAATCATTATTTACCCAATATTTCGTCAAGAATACTAAAATCGGAATTTCCTGAGTTTTGCACCATACTATCAAAGAAATCTGGGCTTCTGTTTTGAGCATTATCGAGAAAGTTCATAAAGTCATCTTGAGTGGAACTGTTGGAAGGGAAGCTCCCCTGAGCCTGTGAGGAGCCCGTTGTCACTGCACCTGTCATCCCAGAAGGTGACGTAAGGCTGTAGCCAGTGACAGGTGTGGAAGGCGCTCCTGGTCTAATGTTGGCATGTTGCGACATCTGCATGCTCTGCTGCATCATCACTTGTGTACCATTCTGCATCATCGGCGTCCCGTTTGGTGGACGCTGAGGCATCGGCACACCCGCTGCACCCATTGGTCCCGCAGAAGAGTTTGGGTAATGTCCATACTGAATGATGTTTGATTGAGACATCGCTGCAGCGTGTGATATAGACACAGGACCTGGAGCGCCGTGTCTCGCTCCCTGCATCATTGGCCTCGGCCAGTCGTGACTACGAGGCTGAGAAATATTCAGTCCGTCTGGACCAACATTCACATTAGGAGGTCTCTGATTGCGCATTATTGCACTAGTGTACGTTGAGGTTGCCTGTGGCCTTGCTTGGCCTTGACTGGGAACAGAACCAGTGCTATAAGACCTGGCAACTTGGTTTGTAGGTGGCATCCCAGCCATGCCTGGATTACCAGCAACTGTCGCAGACAAAGACTGCATACCAGCCATGTGTGTTGCTTGAAGCATTCCATTGGGAGTTTGTCCTTGTGGAACCTCTGTCTTCACTGGTCCATACCCCGGCGTTTGATTTACCATGTTCTGCATTGTTCTTAGAGGGTTTGGTCCTGCAGCACTGGGTCCATATGATGGTGTCGATCCTGGTTGCATCTTGTATTCAGGTGGAGGTCGATTCATATACTGAGGTGGCATCTGATTTTGAGAATGTTGTGTATGTTGTTGTTGCTGCTGCTGCTGCTGTTGTTGTTGTTGTTGTTCCATCATCTGCATTTGCCGTTGTTCCTGTCGCATCTTTTCCATCATTTGCATGTTCATCTGGTCGTTCATCATTTGGGACTGATTCTGAGGCATGTGCGGCATGGAAAACGACTGTTGCTGTGTTAAGGATATCTGTTGTGGTGTTGGCTGCTGCATCTGCAGTTGTTGTGTTTGTGAAAGTTGCATTCGATGGGAACCGTGTGAGACCTGCATGTGTTGTGTCTGTGTGATCTGCATTTGAGGATTTGGTGATTGATTGAAATGAGTTCTAACTTGGTTCTGGAGCTGCTGTAGCGATGACGGTCCAGGCTGGGGCTGTCGATTTGGAGCCTCAAAGTGACTTAATGGTTTCGTGCCACCGTATGAGAGAGCGGCAAGATCTTGTTTTGATTGTCCGTGTTGAGGGTACTGCGGCGGTGAAACCTCAGCAATACGACCTTGTTGACCATACGTATAGGACTGGGCAGACTGAAAGTTTTGTTGAGGGTAATTGGGATAAGTAGACCCTCCTAATGATGTCTCACTGTATTCCATGGAAGCTTGTTTTAACGGGTATGGTGGAGCAGATTGGTTCTGGTGGTGAGCTGCCATTTGTTTTAACGTTTCTGCAGCTGGACCAGTTGAGTCGGGATTGATGGGAGAAACATGATGACGTGGAGGTGGTCTCAGATTGGTGGCTAGTGAACCATTTCCAACATTATTCATATTTTGGTTGGTGTCATACATAGAGTTGATTCCAGTGGCACCGCCAACGGAATCATTGTAAGGAGCCTTCGTGAGGCCCGGAGAAACACTTGCTATTGGTCCATACATACTTCCCTGTTCATTTCCTTCAGAATCACGTTGCACTTTCACATTATCATATATTTCATTAAACTTGTCCAGTTCTTTGATTAATTCAGGCGGCCATTCATCTCCTTTCTCAAGTTTATCTAGAATATCCTGTAGCTCTTCCACGTTCTCAACTCCGAAGTCGAGATCAGGAGCAGAAGGTTGTGTGTTTGTGTTTTGCTGTGAAGCACAGCTGTCTTCACGACAGTTTGATATATCAGATGGTTCTTGCTTGCACTCGAACCGCGTCTGTATACTAGCTGTGTGGTTGTTCCCTTGTTTGAGAGATTCTGTTGAGTTGTAGCACGTCTTCAGTGTCACATTCGTCTGTATAGTCTGTGAGTTCTCCTGCTGTCGGTTTATCTGCTGCACTATGTGAACAGACAGACTGGGTAGCTGGTTGTCTGAACTTGGATTCCCACTCAGGTTGCCTTTGTTTGATGGCGAATCTTGCTCGTCAAAGTTGTATGGTCCACTGTCTGTTGCAGCGTGGTCTGCGTTGCTGTTGTCAATTTTCTTTTTTAGCTTCTGAAATTACAAAAAGAACACCATAAATAAATGATTATTTTAAAAATTGATAATAAATCTATAGTATAAATTCTTCTTTAAATAAATATTTATTTGTTTTACATTTATTTCATAGAAAATTAATTTATTATTTGCGTCAGGTCAGGTCATGTTGTTTAACGTCTACGTTTAGAGCCAGGCTGTTATAGCAGACGCCTCTCGCGGGCGCAGTTTATGGATTTATCCATCCACCGCGTCCGTGCATATTTAATACTTAAATACTTATCATATTGACTGATTTAAACGTTTTATTCATATAATGACAATCAATTTAAATTAGTTATCCAACTTGAAATCTTGTTTTCACTGCATGCATTTAACAGATACCACTATCAGCATCGTGTGTTTACTGACAAACGTGCTCACTGTGTAATCAGTGGGTATTAAGTATCAAACACGATAATACGAACATGTAGTCTAAATATCGAGCGAAGAAACCTGATGTTACAAAATATTAGGAGTAAGCCAAATACTTTTGAGTGGACTTTCCCACAGACAGGAAAGTACATACCGTTGTTTTTATATAACAATATTGACCATTCCTTTGAACGGAAGAGGTTGGGGT
>JAUTWP010171502.1:0-10184 GCA_033042655.1 Cyathermia naticoides | reverse complement strand
GGTTTTCATATATCTATTTATAAAATATTATTTATAATTTATCCGTATACCAATTTACATTAAACGTCTTTGTTACTGTATTTTTATATACAATTTAAAAAACCTTAAGTAGTAAAGTTGAGTAAAAATGTTTTAATGAGATATAGAATCTCAATGGAGGACTTTTTTTTAAAATAAAAATATAAACTCAATAAAACTTGTATTAAAATACCACCATAATACTACCTAATAATAATAATAAACAATGATATTATTGATAGGCCTAATAGTAATAAATTAAATAATGCTAATTATTATTATGAAATGTCAAAGCAGCCACATATTTTTTATTTTAATAAAAATAAGAAAATAAACTTAGCAGTTACCTTACGGTTACCAATTCGAACAATAATACTATCACAACGAAATGGGTTTTATTTTTAAAATCCTTTCTACATTGAACATGCAAATCCCCTATGATAATGGCACGCTCCATGTCTGGTGTACATTAAGCCATCCTCAACCATGTGGCACTGGTTTATACACCACGAAAACACACCACAAAAACACACCGTAATGAAGCACGAATACACACGCATGATACAGCAAATATCCACTTCGGCGTGATCGCCTCCTCCATATTTCACAGAAACTTTCCTTCAAATGAGACTGAGATAGAAAACAAATCCGTGTTGCTTGTAGCTCGATTCCTTGGCGCTCAACCCTCACCGCTGTTTTAACCTTCTTGTCGCCTCCCGATCATCGGGAACCACTGAAAAATCGCACGCAATAAAAGCGCCTATGAAGGACGATTTAAAACACAAAACACATACCTTCACATTCTTTTAACATCCCTCGAAGTAATAACCCATGTATTTGAGCTCCAATGAAGCGAAATCATCCAAAAATCTCACCAAAATTTCACATATAAGCGCCGTATATGGCACTTCGCTGTAATCTGATTCCCAACCACAGAACGTACATGACCTCCCTCTAGACTTCCGGCCGGGCCAGTCGATCTTTCCCCAACAGGGGTGACAGGATGAAATTAATCTAGCTTGGGCCGCATCCAAAGAAAAACAGTACTTCCTCCGATATTTGCGAGATTAGAGGAATCTCTGCAAACTGTTTTACTTGTAATCGCCAGCAAGCACGAGCAGACAGCTAAATCTGCTTTGAAACGGCACCACAGCTGTATGTTTATCTTGTGCCATATATGGCAATGCGGAGATATATCACGTGACTGTAATGGCAAACAAAAGCTAGTAATCAATGAAAAGAGGAAAGGGTATTCAATGAGCGTACACACACTCCCGCCACGGTGTATCGCAGTCCCATGTGGCTAACAGCCCAACAGCGGTGACATATGCAAATATCATAGAGGTATTATGGCATACCGAACTCCAACAACACGGCAACAAAACATGGCATACGGTTCTTGAGAAATGGGTCAGAGGGAGCACGTGGAATAGAGCTTCATGCACTCTGCCGACTGCACGCATTTCACATGCAATCTATTTCATTGACGACTTCAAAACAAACACATGTTACGTAGTGCTTGTTCATTGCACAATCATTTGTTGTTGTTTTCTTTCTGTGTTTGTAACAGTATTTATAAACGTTATTTCATGTACGCTATGCATCTACAGTGTTTGTGTAACATCGGATCATGCATGCATGGTTGTAAATCGGTGAAAACTCACCCCAACCCTAAAGCAGATAGGGTAAAGTATACGGGTAGCCATAGAAAACGCAGCACCAACTCTAAGTGCCATTAAATCAATGAAAGTATCGAGCCATTTTTTTTCAGGCACTATCACAAAAACAACACTATTCGACGTGACCTTCTATCCAGTTGCATCCATTCTACCCTATATTTTACATCTTCACAAAAAAAATATCCAATTAGTGCTGCGTTTTCTATGACTGTCAGTATAATGTAGACCATAATTATACAATTTGCATAAAACATCTTCAAAATAGTATAAACACAAAGGGATATGTTTTAATTGCGTATCGATAATTAAAAACTTTTTTTTTTCATTTTACAGACATAACAGTAACACCAAAGTAAACAAACTGAACTCTACGATATTCAAAACTGTATCTAAACACAGCAGAAACCAAGAGATGTCTAAGCAAGACCTTGGAAGTCTGTACTCACGAATGACAACAAAAAAAACAATGATGTTACATAAATATAGGCCTACTACTCTGTACTTCACAAATTTTATAATTACATGGCGTGGCCTTAAAATATCAGAGGGGAAAAAACCATGCTACCGGTACATTATAATTTTCCCTTCATTAACCCATAGTTTAGAACATCCTTTAACTGTTAAACATTGTTGTACATTTCTCAATGTTTTAGTTTTGTACATTTCACAATGTGTTAGTACTGTTACACTGTTGTACATTTCATCTAAAAGATAGCGGTTTTAACAATGGCGTCATTGTACGGAAAAGCAGGTGTATTTGGTACAGTGTTTTTACTGTTAACAGTTTAGAAACAACACCTTCACAGAAGCTTTGATGTGATTAACACGTCACTGATTAGATAATCCCATTAACAGAATCACCTGTTATTAACAACACTGTAATTAACTTGGTGAAAAGCTCGGTGATAGCAACACTCATTTTGTCAATGTTCGTGGTAATCAATCAATGGTCGATAATTAAATATAATAGTGGTTTTTTCCATATAATAATAATGATGATGATTATGATGATGATGATGATGATAATAAATAAATGTTTATATAATATTGCATGTGAAATGTATATAAAAATGTACATGTATATTTTAGACCATTATGAATACATATTCTCATGTGATTTCACTCATGGAATGTATAGGCTATAAATCATGTAATTTCACACTGATGTGGAATGTATATTTCAGGTTTATGGAATGTAAATAAAACGTACATTTCAGATTTGACATGTATAAAAATGTATATTTCACACTGATGTATATTTGGTGTGTAGATGATCTCAGATCAGATCATCTTGACATAACTGGGAGTCAGACAGTCGGTGCAAGCCAACCATTCCGTGCATGTTATCTGTAGCAGTCATTTTCTTTCTTTTACCAGAACAACAAAGTGCCGTCTACGCCAAAATGTTTACAAATACATGTACACTATTCATTCAAAGATCCATAACAACGTGTGCTATTTGTAGCATAAAACATTCACAGAAAATAATAAATAATAATATTAAAATAATGAAGAAAAAAGAATAGTACTACTAGTAGGTCCTAAAAATATAAAGTGTTATTTGTTGCATAAAATATGAAGTGTTATTTGTTTCATAAAATATTCACCAAATAAATAAAAATAAAATGTATAATGAAGAAAAAAAATCTACTGTAATAGGTCCTAAACAAATATGTAGGACGTATGCATAAATTTCATAAATTGTGTTTGAGATTATTACTAAATCAATTTTTAGAGCTAAAGCTTAAATGAATAAATGTTATTTCACCCAGTGAATCACGGAACAAAATAGGTAGGATATTTTAATTTTATTAAGCTATGTAACTATGACTATGTTGTATTTAATTATTATTTTATTTTTTACTATTTTAGAAGCGAATTTTATTATATGTATTATTATTATTATTATATTAGGCTATTATTATTATTAGACTCGACCCATTTTTTTCAGATGGGGTCAAAATGCCTGGAAACCATCATACATGTTTTGTTTAATTCATTAATATTTTATGTAACGTAAGATCGACGAAAGACAAATAGATTTTTTTAACCGTTATCGATGACGAAATGTCTGTGGAGACCACCCACGCTAGACGTAGAACGTAACACATACATTTTGTGTATTACATTCTGCGCATGCAATGAAATGTATTACTTCACCCACACAATCATGTACTACATACACGCATGTGCTACATTGTATTAAAACAACTACAACTAGTGTGTGCGATTTAAAGGTGCAAGATCAAATGTTTTATAAGCATTTTAACAGTTGACTTCGGTCAAAGAATATGTCCGCCATTTCGCCGTGCTATTGATTTATTCCATGGAATCATCAATATGAGAAGATGCGGGGGTGGGGTGAGGTATTTTCCTACTTTCTATCAACTAAAAATGACACACATAGCCACATTTTTATCATTATACCATGTTAATAATAACAATAATGATGTCAATGATGATGATAATAATAATACATTTTTTTTAATAATCTGCGGTTTAAATTACGCTATTTGTAAGAAACCTGGAGCTACATGTAGCTCAGTCGGTAGCGTGCCCGCCTTTGAAGCGGTTGATCGTCGGATCGATACTTCTCAGTGGACCAATCTGTTGTTTGGGTTATTTTCCATTCTGACCGGTGCTCCACAACTGGTGCCACAAAGGTCGTGGTATGTGTTGTCCTGCCTATGGGAAAGTGCATATAAAATATCCCTTGCTAATAGGAAAGAGTAGCCTATGTGGTGGCAGCGGGTTTCCTCTATAAGAAATGTGTCAAAGTGACCATAAGAATGACGTCCAATAGCCGATGATGAGATAAAAACATAAAAATCAATGTGCTCCAACACTTGGCGTCGTTAAACAAAGCAAACTTTACTTTATTTTGTAAGAAACCTGCACGAGTGTATCTAAGATCGGCCTTTTTCAAATCATGGCGTCTGGTTTATTTTTAAATATATAAAATATTTAAATTAAATAATATACAATGTGATTTCTATTTTTATCTGTTGATATTTAGTAAGATTTTATTAGGATTTAGTTAATAATTATGGTACCACGAGTCTGGAAAACGATCTGAATTCTAAAGCACAAAAGTAGTTTTTTTTACTTATTTAACGACGCCACAACGCACAAGACCGTCAAGAGTGACCACATTGATTTGTATCTTATCAGCGGCTATTGGACGTCATACACATGGTCGTTTCGACACATTTTAGAGGAAACCCGCTACCGTCACATAGGCTACTCTTTCCTATAACTAAGGAGCAAGGGATCTTTTATATGGATTTTTCCAGACAGGACAGCACATACCACATAGGTTGACGAATTAGCATTTTAAAACAATTATTATATAAACCTGTAGATTTATTCTAAAACAGTTGATCAATTTAGAAAGTGTTATAAAATGGTTAATAAATTAAAAGTGCTTTGTAGAATAAATTAATAGGGTTTTTTTCCGTTTTAGTATTTAGTAATTTGGTAGGGAATGTGCTGCCCTGCTAGTGGTATTTTCTATTCTACACATCTAAACTGGCATCTTTGTATATATATATATATATATATATATGTTCACAACATGCCAAAGCATCATACTAATTAAAAAAATCCTTTAAACATCCAATGGTGCATATTCATGCTTTTGTTTTTCTTCAGTACTGTCACAATCTTGGTATCGTTTCTTTTGGGGGTCAGTATATATATAACATAAATAGGAAATCAAGTTTGAATTTTAATCTTGTTAACGGAAAAGCAAAATAATTATATAATTGCAAGGATAAATATTTTAAAAATAAAAATGTGTTTAGTCATGTTACGTACACATGTAATGGGAGAAAATAATGCAGTAAAAATAGCAGGCCCTATTTACGTACGGTATATAGATATGTTGTGATCGCTGGCATAGGATTTTGGTTTGAGTGGGAAGTAATCCATTTTTTTAATTATTCCCAATTTAGATGTGGCAACCACAGTGTCTGTATTTATGTGCGTGTGTGTATGTGTGCATGTTAATCTTGTTTTAATTTCAATCGAGGTTAGTGTGCATGAGTGTATGACCAGTGCATGTGTGTGTGCGCGTGTGTGATAGAAAGAGAAACTATATGACTGTTAGAGTGTGTGTGTGTGTGTGTGTGTGTGTGTGTGTGTGTGTGTGTGTGTGTGTGTAAGTAAAAGAGAGAGAGATAGAGAGAATGTGTTAGTGTGTGTGTCTGTGTGCGCTCGTATGTAATGCAATTTATTTTAGTTCCTGTTATTTTATATCCAGATGCAATGAACATAGCAATAGATTGTCACATGTAAAGTGAATATGCATGCATAATTATGATAATGTATCATGTGGATTTAGTAAAACACACACAGTGCCATATGTTGTCAATTAAACATACATGAACACATGAATTACATCATCTGATTTGCTTCTCCGATCATGTTTTGTAGCTTTCCCTTTCATCTAGGCTTTGTACCCGTTAAACACGCTAGATTACCCCCAACACTAAAATAAATACTTTAAAAGCCAAATTCTGTTTTCACAGTATTACTTACCAATAGCACAACGACCAAATATGTGGACGATGTGTGGTATTATGAATATCCGATACGAAACCACAAAGAAACGTATACATCCATTGTAACAAGCACGCGACTGCGTAAATACACACACACAGGCAACAGAAAGCTGGTTTATAAACGAACTATATTAGTATATAGACATGAAAGTAAATATTCCAGGCGAATGGATACAGAGTATAATCGTAGGGTTCACGGTCCCACTACGTTGACCTAGATGTTTGTTAAATCAATGAAAGCGCTGATCAATTTCCTTGCTAGCAGCGAACAACTGAATGAAACGGGTTATCGATTCAATGTGACGCTTCACGTGCTCCGCTAGAGGGCGCCAGCTACCGTCCACCTCCGCGTTTCGTAGGTGTACAACGCAGATGTTCTCGGATAATAATCCCGCCCACTACTTGTAGGAGGCCCTCTTTGGGATTGTATTGGTTTTTAAACCAGTAATTTAATTTCTCTGTCCTGTCGTCAGTGCTGAAACTTCATTATCAGTGTCCACTCGAGGTGCGATAGGTCTTCGTATCGATCCCTCTCAGTGGACAGTGAACCATTTCCTGTTCCATCTAGTGGTCCACAACTGATTAATTAAAGGTATATTTTTATTCCGCGGTTATTGAAGTTGAGCACATTGATTTTTAACTTATCAGCGGCTATTGGACGTCACACATAATTATGGTAATTTTGACACATTTCTTTTAGAGGAAAGCCGCTGCCGCCACATAGGCTACTCTTTTTGATAAGGAAGAAGGGATCTTTTATATTCACTTTCCCACAGACAGGACAGCACATACCACGGCCTTTGATAATGAAGTTGTGGAGCACTGGTTGGCACTAAAAATAGCTCAAACTGCAGAGTCCACTGAGAAGGATCGACCCGACGACCGACCGCTTCAAAGGCGGACACGCTACCGACTGAGCTATATCCCGCTCCCTCTGATTTAAACAATGTGCTAGTTTGTCTCTAAACGAATATTTCTTTCTCTTCTTGCATTGACATATATTTATCACAATACGAGCAGTTTGGTTATTTTCCTTTCCAAACAGTGATTCATAACTGGCTCACCAAAGCCCGTGGTATGTGCTGTTCTGTATGTGGGAACGTGCATATAAAATACCTCTTCCTGCTTATCGGAAAGGGTAGCCTATGTTGCGGCAACGTGTTTCCTCTGAAAAAATGTGTCAACATGACCATAATGTTTATGTCCGACGTCCAATAGCCGATGATAAGATAAAAATCATTGTGCTCCAGTGGCGTTGTTAAATAAAACAAACTTTACTTTTGTATTACAATACGAAGAGATCGAGCCTATTATCTGCTCCATTGTTATTCTGACGCAAACCGTCGTTCAAATCAACCATTTTATCTTCATTTAAATTCATAATATATTAACACATCTCACCCTTAATACAGTGTCATTATGATCAAATAAATATTGTTCATGAACAAACAAATATTGTTTATGATCAAATAAATATTATTTAAATCAATCTTTTCACTTTGAGATTATCTTATCAATTTCCTCACAGGCAAAACCTGGTGTCATTTTGACAAATCAGTCACACGAACTGAAAGAAAAATATCCGCTGATTTCGTGTTCAGGAAACGTAAAAATGTTCAATTACAATTTTCAAATGAATCCCAGATTGCTTTCATTGCTCATCCACGTTTCCTTTTCAAACCCAAGCCATCCTGACCAGTCCAGGCGACCCTTATAATATCCAGAAACACACACCAGTTCTGCACGCGCCGTACCCACAGGCTTGTCGCGTGCAATGCACGTGAGATGAGTGCAATTGACAACACCTGAAATGATGACGATTTCCTAGACTTGAAACTTGTGTCTTCTAATAGAAAAGTAATTTGTCAAAATCTCAAATTCAGTTACATTTGTCATCTGTAATTATCCATTTCCTGGTTTAGGGTTTGAAGCGCACGTGTAATGGGGGATATGTGATATGCTATTCAATAAAGTAATAACATGAGGGAGCGATTGATCACTAATATGAATGAAATGGAACGTATTTTAAATGTTGTGTTCCCTCGCAGGGAAAAGTAAAGTTTACTTTATTTAAGGACGCCACCAGAGCACATTGATAGTTTATCTTATCATCGGCTATTGGACGGCAAACATATGGTCATTCTGACACATTTCATTAGAGAAAATGCAATACCGCCACATAAGCTACTCTTTCCAATAAACAGCGAGTGACATTTTTATATGAATTGTATGTGAATATTATAGGAAGGACCATAACCAAGACGGGTATTTATATACACTTTCCCAGAAACAGGACAGAACATACCACAGCTTTTGATGGACCAGTTGTGGTCCATTGGATGTGACGGAGAATTAATAAATGAGTGAATAAATGAATGAATGAACAAATGTATTAACGAAAGAACAAATGAACATAAGAACAAACGAACGAAAGAAAGAACGGACGAACGAACCATCGAACCAATGAATTAATGAAAAAAGTGATACTTTATACTTTCATAAATTTTATTTAGGAATAAAAAACCTACACCTAAATCTCAAAAACACAGTGCGTTTCAATCTGTCGTCTGAAAGTATTTTAATACTCTGACGTTTACGTTCGTGTTAGATCACTTACATGTCAAAGGTCAACCCGAATCCGTGCCCGTCACCGTGTTCCGGTTTGTCAGGTAATTTCGTTTTCCACGCAAGCCTCATGGTTCGTTCCAAGTAAAACGTCATTTAGGCGTGGCACTGCTATAGGGTTCGCGGGCTGGGGGCAGACTAGTGCTTGTGAGTGTGAGAAGCAAGGGTCTTTTGTCAATACCTGATTATTTAGGTGATTCGCTGTCGCTAGAGCGAGACCCGAGTGCGAGACGTTTGTGTTTTTGTGTCACTTCGTTGCCTACCTTATCCGACAAAGATCATTGTGTCACCCTGTTCATAGTTTATGTGTAGCGAGACCGTCATCCGACTTGTACCGTAAATCCTGCTAAAACGGCCACTGCATTAAGCAGCCACCTTTATTGTCTCCCAATTCAGGTAATTTAGTACAATATAACCAATATTAAGTAGCCAGCTTTCTTAAGAGGCCGAATTTTGTTACTGGGTTGGGATGTCATAAAAAAATTATGCCTGAAAAGAAGTTTGTTTTATTTAATGACGTCATTAGAGCACATTGATTTTTATCTTATCAGCGGCTACTGAACATCATTCGTATGGTAATTTTGACATATTTCGTTTAGAGGAAACCTGCTGGAGCCGCATAGGCTACACTTTCCGATAAGCAGCAAGGGATCTTTTATATGCACTTTCCCACATACAGGACAGCCTTTGATGAACCAGTTATCGAGCACAGGTTGGAACGGAAAATAACCCCAACTGAAGATGGTTCCAATGAGAAGGATCGATCCGATGACCGACCGCTTCAGAGGCAGACGCTGCTGCTTGTGCTACGTTCTGCTTACGTCTGGAAAATGCATTATTATACAAGATCCGTACTTTTATCTATAAAACTATCTACATTAGTGTGACAGCTGTATCGTTCCTCCATCCTACAAACACTAAGATCTTTCCTGGACTCGTAGTTCAGGAAGCTGTGCTGTGCCCTTGACAGCGTGTCTGGACCATAATTGGCTATAAGCACGACACTAAGTTAAATCAACCAACCGGTACGTGTTTTATCAGATTGTCTAGCCAAACGCTACCTAGATCTAGATTCAGGATGCAGTTCTGATAAAAGCAGGATGTAAAACAACCGACAAGGCTGATAGGTACTGAGCTCGAATCTGTCGAGGCATGGAATTTTTAATATCAGTACCGACTCCAACCCAGAGTGAGTGCTCGGCAAGGCTTAATGGGAAGGTGTTTCCACTTGAACCGACCAGTGGTTCCATAACTGGTTTAACAAAGGCCATGGTTTGTGCTATCCTGTCTATGGGAAAGT
>JAUTWP010171491.1:0-10184 GCA_033042655.1 Cyathermia naticoides | reverse complement strand
AATGCAATTTAACTTTCTCACCACTGGAGTGACCAATGCAATTTAATTTTCTCACCACTAGAGTGACCAATGCAATTTAACTTTCTAACCACTAGTGTGACAAATGCACTTTAATCTACTCAGTCAAATCGTCAATGTAAAATGAATAAAAGTTATTTTTTGTTGCTTTATCATAGTAACAAAACGAAAACACACATACCCGTGCCACACATTCAATATTTTAGGATTTAAAATACGTTTACAGCAGTCAGTGTAAGTCAGTCATTACCAGTCAAAGATTATGGGAAACCCTAACTTTTTCACTTCCCCCGAGTTAACAAACGTCTAAACGTCAGTTCCATATCTGAACGACAATAATGTGCACCTGTGAATAACACAAGAAGATCATGCCAGCTTGGAGGAGAATATTTTAGCAATTCTCTTTGCCTCTTCTGCTGTCGGAAGTTGACGATGTTTTGCAGATATCGGTGCAAACTTTGCCTTTGTTTCCATGGTAACTTTTTCCTTCAGTTCAGATGCTGCCCAGGCTTTCTTCTCAGATCTCTGGTCCTGTGAAATAATGAGCTTAAATAAATACAAGTTTAAAATGTGTAAAAACACATGAAATAAAACTGCAGTGTTGGGTACCAGTGATGTAGATGTATTCCATAAAGATGGTTTGAGGAATTTCAGTAAATTGTATGAGCATAAAAAACAATAGATAATTAAATTACTATATATATAGGATCCTATACAAATCTATATAGGAGCAGATGTAGCTCAGTTGATAGCGTGTCCACCTTTGAAGCGTTCAGTCGTAGGATCGATCCTTCTCAGTGGATCCAACTGAAGTTTGGGCTATTTTCCCATCCAACCAGTGGTCCACAACTGGTTCATCAAAAGCGATGGTATGTGCTGTCCTGTCTGTGGGAAGTGCATATAAAAAAATCCCTTGCTGCTTATCAAAAAGAGTAGCCTATGTGGTGGCAGCGGGTTCCCCTAAAATAAATGTGTCAAAAATGACCATATGAATGACATCCAATAGCCACTGATAAGACAAAAAAAGTCCTCTAGTGGCATCGTTAAATAAAACAAAACTTTAATTTCATTTATATAATGAGTCAATAAGAATGCTGTTTTCTGAGTATTGGTTCAAACAAAAAATGTGTAAAATGTCAATCTCCAAGTAAAAATGAAGTTTTATCTCAAAGATTAAACAACAATTGTAGGATTCTGTACATGACAGTGTTTTTATTATTTTTAAAATTCATCATCATTAATGCAGGAAATGATAAAAGAGAAAATCACTGATTCAACTCACCAACTGTGATGATGATACACCTGTGTCTGACGTCGGCATCGTTGTAGCCACCTGCAGAGCTCTCAGACACGCCTGCATGTTTTCACTTGGGATAAAGAAATTTGGAACAAGTGTTGCCGACTGTCGTGCTAGATCCGATGAATATGAAATATCTTTGTCATCCTGTGATGACTTAGTTCCACTTTCTACACCACTGTCCTCCGTTATTCTGTCCGTGTGGGCGTCACTCTGTGTGCGGCTGCGGGACTCCGTCACAAAGTTCACCAGGTGAGGCCCGCTCTGACCGCTGCTGGTCGGAGATAACAGTTCACTTTCGGACATCTTGACCATCGTCAGTGGGTCAAGAACCTGATCAACCTTCTGCTTCGATGCATCAGAAGGAATCGCCAAATCCATCTTATATTTCATCTCAGTATTAACTTTACTGTTCTTTCTGCAATCTGAATTCCACTGGAGTTCATTCTGTTCATCAAAGTCGCAGGCGCTGTCAGTTCTCTTTCGACTGCTCACTGCGGACGACTGTCTAGAAAAGCGACTACCATCTGAGCTGATCTGCTGCGAGTTGCTTCCCGACATGAAGGAATCCAAGTCAACATCGGACAACAGACAGTGATTGTGAGGTTTATCAAACATGCGCTGGTTGTTTGTCCTCGATTTCCCATTCCCCACACTTAGTGTTGATGTCAGTGTGTCTATTAGCTAAACGTTGGACAGCAGATGTCTTGCACGACCGGGCTGCTGTCTGCTCACCGTGTGGCGTGGTTCTTCTAACTCTTGTGATTTCTTCACCATGTCGTCACTCACAAACAACCAGCTGTCTACCATAGTCTGTGGTGCACGATTATTCACACGCGTTTCACCTTTGACCTGTCTTGTCTCGTCCTCAGAGTCTGATTGATTGGCTTGAGTTTGCCGTGACCAAACATTTGTCTCAAACTCCTCGGGTCTGTTATGATCTCCAGACGCTAGCACATCAAACTGATCACCAACCTCCTCAATGTCATGCTGACTGGACAGCATCATCGACACACTGTTCAACGTCTTAGGTCTGACCATCTGAATGTCATCGGCTTCATCATCCGCATCAACGTCATGACCATGAACATCTTCATCATCCAGCATGTGCTCATATCTCCGATAGCTGCCATATTTCTCCTCCTCATCGGAAACACTCTGTTCTTCTTCCCACCCCGCGTGACTCGGATTATCTGTTCTGTCCACGCCACGGTCCTGTCTGTCCAACTCTGCATCAACACCGGCTCTCACCTCACTGGTCGCCATCTGACCAGGAACAAAGCCCTGACTGAGTTCATGGTTCACTGTGAAGTCTCTCGGTGTTTTCAGACTGTCGTGGGCCGTGCTGTTACCCGACGTGTCCTGTAGGGTGCTCAGGGTGTTGGTGAAGTCGTGCAGCACGGGGACGTTGGGGTTGTTCTGTGACTCTCTGGGCGTGCTCATGCTGAAGTTGCCATTCCTGTATCCTGAATCTGGAGACACGTTGCTCTTTTCTTCTCGAGATAAGTCATCACTTCGCTGACTGTCCAGCGGCTGTTCTCTATATAAATCAGTTACACGACCACTATGACCACCTAGCGGCTGTTCTCTATACAAATCAGTTACACGATCACTCTGACCACCTAGCGGCTGTTCTCTATACAAATCAGTTACACGATCACTGCGACTGCTCAGTGTTTGACTCTTACTGTCATGACCAGCACTTCTACTGGTGTCCTGGTCGTGGGCATCAGAACTCTCGTGAACCTTGTCGTATGAATTCTCTCCAGAAAATGCTCCTGAGTCACCCCCAGTTCTAGCAGATTCTTCGTGGGAATGAGACAGCTTTCCACTGTTCACTGCTTTTTGCTGCCTGCTGGCCGAGACTGTGTGGAATCCACTGTATGTCTCATGTTCTAAACTGTCATCAGTTGTCAGCTTCTTTTTCAAATTCTCCGTTAGAATGTCCAAATCATTTAGGTTTTTCCTACAAACAGTAAAACATGATTAGTAACTAAATCCTAGTGGTTTTGATAACTGGTATACCTCATAATGAATCTCAATTGTTGAAAAAACTATTTTCTTATCTTGAACAAAACAAGTAAATTAAAGCTATGTTTGAAATATTTTTATTATTTAACTGTTTATAATAACATTTGTTTTGTTCTTCTATATTAATTCATCAATTTGTCTATTTAAGTTATATACAGTTTAATACTAGTTAGGAGTATCAAAGTTTGGCTGCTGATAACAGCCCAAAAGCTAAACCAATCACATATATAGACACCAGTAACACATGGCAATTTAGAAATTTGTTGGCCATTGGGTGAAAGGCTTACTGACAGCAATTTTTATTCAACCAACAGCAATTTGTTAAAACCTAACTTTTGAAACAAATAAACATAGAAGAGTTATTTTTTTAGGCAACAAAACAAGAAAAGGGGCAGCGACAAGCGAAAGGAGGGTGAGGCAAAAAACACTGCCGGTGGCCAAAAATAGCCACCAGTGAAGCACCTCGCCTATCGTAATTTATACACCACTGGTGGAAACGGCTGCCCGTGCCGCCATTAAGTTCGAGCCCTGCATTATGAATGTTGTGGTAAGCCTAGTAAACTGACCTGAGAGAAGAGAAGAGGTAGGACTTGGAAGAGGAATCGCCCTGCATTATGAATGTTGTGGTAAGTCTAGTAAACTGACCTGAGAGAAGAGAAGAGGTAGGACTTGGAAGAGGAATCGTCTGCAGGTAAAGACGGGAATCTCGGCTGCCAGTGAGTGGCTAATGTCAAGTGTTCATGTCTGTTGGACTCTGTGCTCGCAGGTCTCTGGTGAGTGGTGAGTCGCTGATCGAGGTGATGGAGGTCAAGGGAAGGAATGTTTGGTAAGAGAGGAGGAAACACCGATCCCGCTGTCTGGTAGCTCGGCAGTCTCGATGGCAGTGACGCACACTACAAGAATTATACATAGTGACAACATGGTTAACATTTAGCATACAAAATAATGTTTAATTGGATAGAAAATATGAAATTAAAGGAAATTAGTTGTAATTGGACCCTATGTTTTAGTGTATTAAATGCACTGATAAATAACCTGCTAAAAATAATATTTCTTTTTTTAAAGCATGTTGCCTCACCCAAACCTATAACATAAAAGTGGAAATAAGCTAACAATATAAAACGTGATCCAGTAATGGATTTTACTTGCAATGGTTTAATTAAACACACTAGACACATACCTGTTCTTCTGGAAGACCTGAACTCGAGGCACTGATCGGCTCCTGGGGTATGATGTTCACCTGAAATCAACAATAAACATATTGTGAAAAAATTATTTTAATATTGCATTTACACACTAAGTAAAGTAACACAGTACTAAACACTGAACACTCCTGAATTATAGTCGATGATCAGATAAAAATCAATGTGCTCTATTGTCGTCATTAAATAAAACAAACTTTAGTTTCACTACCAAATTAATTTTAATATTGCTATTATCCATTAATGAAAATAACACATTACTAAACACTATGAACACTGACAAATTCACTGAACACATTTAAAGTCCCAGACTAAAATCTGATCATTCAAAACGAGGGACATTTTTCAAAATATGTAATATTCCAGGCTGAAATGTCCTAATAGGTGATATTTTGTTTGTGCTGGGGTTTCATTAAACAATTCACTCATCTTGCTGCTTTTTGAGGATCATAAAACTATTGAAATAACTCACTTTGATTTGTCCCTTACACTGGCCGTTGAAGTCAACAATGTTGTACCATCCACACATGCGCTGCAATCCCGAGGTCAGCGGGGACAAGTCAACCGATACAAATCCCAACACTCGATCACTTGATTTATCTACAATGTCAAACAATCAGTTTATTACACTCACCTGGTCTGGTAGAGATGATATAAAATATGCAATACGCCAGCTTTAAAAAAATGCCTTATTAGACACCAATAGTCAATGATTAAAAAGCAATCAATGTGCTCTACTGGCTTTATTAAATAAAGCCAACTACTTTATTAGACATTTTGATGTCCAATAGTCGATGATTAAAATGTGTTGTTAAATATAACAAACTTTATTTTTAAAAAACCTGTCAGAAACAGGCTGAAGTTATTTGTTTTCTGCTTACAACAGCAAGTATGAAACAAATAAACAGTTGGACAGATTCTGACATAAATGTTTTTAAATTAAAAAAAAAAACTATTGTACTAATATAAAAATCATATGCATCAATATTTCTTTATTTTAACAGAAACATTTCTTCTCATATTTACCTGGACTTTTACGAGCATCGGTTGGCTTGTGCCAAACTTTGAAGACCAAATTCTGAAAAATAGAAATTCACTCAAGTGATAACAACTCAGATACAGAGCTACAACAAGGATTAGAAAAAATATTGATGCTTCTTTATCAAATAACAACAAAGTTTAATAAAGACATATCATTAATGACATTACTGTGCTGTAAGTATCCAAAGTATTTCCATGTTACTATATAAAAACTACCACAAATAGGTTAAACTGACCAACTCTTTGTTATAGGTTAATGCAACTAACACTAACGGTAAAACGCATTTATTACAAGTTAGAAGATAAAAACAGAAAACATGTATAAATGTACCAGGGTGCATAGCCTTAAAGACCAAACTAATTCAAAGACTTTCAAAGACTTTTACCTACCAGTTTTAAAGACTTTCAAAGCCTTTTATGCAGTGATCAAAGACAAAAGAAGGTGATACAAATGTAACAAGGTGTACTGATTGTTTGTGGAAACAGATGATGTATGGTGATCTAATAATAGACCATTATTCGACAAGCGTAACAGAATAAAATGTTCACAAGTTTGTACAAACTTGACTGGTTCACGTTATGCACTACTTAAAAATCCTGGAATAATATTATGTCAAATGTTTATACACTCGATAAAAATACATTGATTGAAGAAATGTGAACAATAAAATAAAAGAATGAACACAATACGAGAATTAAAAGACTTTTAAAGATATTTATTAGAATTCAAAGACCTAAAAACAAAAAAATCAAATTCAAAGACTTTCAAGGAATTTAAAGACCGCTACGAACCCTGATGTACATACCGTGCTCTCCACATGTAACAGTTCTGTACTGAGATGTATGTCCACCTCGAAGTCCCAGGACTAATGCTAACAGTAAAACGCATTTATTACAGACAGATAGTTTATTACAAGTTTGAAACATGTATAAGTGTACACACCTTGCTCTCCGCGTGTAACAGTTCTGTACTGAGATGTGTGTCCACCTCGAAGTCCCAGGACGGAGAGACGGAGCTGGGGAACACCGGCGTGTACACCATGGACGTCGACTCTGCTGACTGGAACGTGACGTACGTCGTGGGACAAGACTCGCCTGACTTGTTGTTTTCAGTAACGAAGGGCAGGTGCATGGCTCGTTCAATGTGTATGTGAACGGGGAAGCAAGACAATGGGTCAAGTTGTGACTGTAGGTCAGCACGCTTTCTCGGAGAAGTTGAGTTAGAGTGACCGGTCAGATGGTGGAAACTGTCGTCAGGGTCACAGTCGGTGTCAAAACTTGATTTAGAAGCCTCGCTAGTTGCTACAACTTCACTGTCTGAATTCTGTAAACAACAAAATCATGATAAATGTTTATAAAAACAACAAGTGTACAAATAGTATCAACACAAAACTTGATTTAGAAGCCTCGCTGGTTTCTAGAACTTCACTGTCTGAATTCTGTAAACAACAAAATCATGATAATTGTTTATAAAAACAACAAGTGTACAAATAGTATCAGCATAAAACTTAGAAGCCTCTGTGGTCGGCAAACCTTCACTGTCTGAATTCTGTATATATGAATTCTTTACACAATGATGCAACTTACATTACAAAGAGAAGTATAAAAAGTATATATATATAAAATCAATACATTCTATGATAACAAAATACTGTGTAGTGTAATAGCATTAGTCTGTAAGTGTGTTTGTTCAGTAAGTGAAGTTCTTCATCAAGTAAATGTTTTTAGAAAACCATCACTTTTAATAAAGATGTTCTTTATACTAACAAAACCACTTCAACTAAACCAAATGCTGTCAGCTCAGTGAAACTAAGAATATTTATAATAAGTAGAAACCTGTTCTGAGTGCTGCTGTAGTAGTTCTGTGCTGATGTGAGCTCGCACATATCCACCACCAAGACTTGCAGCACCTGGCTTGAACAACGGATACATGCCACTGCAACACAAACAAATAATAATTTAAAAAAATATATTTTACAATAACAGGCTTATGACATTATAAAGTTAACGAAATGTAAGAGTACTTCCCTGACGACGTCATTGTTACTAAGGTTGGACAAATCAGATGCGTTTAAACTGTATTGATGATGACGTAAATTTAATTATTCGAGAATCCCAGTGATATCTCTTACAAAATGCTTTAATGGATGATAAAAAAAAGTTATCGATTTGGGTAACAGTGTTGCTATTTTTCTCAGATGAATGTAATTATAGATAATTTACCTCGGCGTATCTCTTCCATGAGACTTCAAGAAGTTGAGACCTTTATATTTTGTCAGGAAGGCGGTTAAATCTCCAATGGTTCTGAAAAAGATTGAAAAACTTAATTAGGCATTGCATACATGTATAATTTATCTGAAAATATCACTAGGTATTCAGTATCATAATCATGGATAAAAAGTTTATTTGTCTAAAGAAACAAAACACTAAAAAATAGTACACAAAAAAAATGTTTATAACATTGGTTTGTAGAAAACCCAGTCTTTAAAGTAATTTTGCAATGACCACAGACATCTACAAAAAGCCTATAATGACTGAGTTATCAATGATTAAATTGGTAAAATTTAATGTAAGATTAAAAATGATGATTAAATATTTTAAAACAGCCTAACAAGTCATCTGCAGGCTAGCATAAAAAATAACCTTAGCACTGCTTTGAAGGGCTAATGTTATTATAAGAACACTTTAGGCGGGAGCTCTAACATTGAGTTACGTCATTATCTAGCATGTAGGTGTGTAAGTGACACAACCCACTGTTGTACATACTTGATTGGGTAGTCACTCTCACTTAGATTGATGTAGTAATCCCAGTTCCAGCCCCTCAAGGTCACCAGTTCCTTCATGAAGGTCAAATGAGCCTGCAGTAGACTTGCACCGCCCCAGATAGTTGAAAATCTCGTCTTAGTGAGATGAATGTTGCCCAGTCGGTTCTCCAGAGGAAGAAGTTCTCGGAACATGTACTCCTGTCTCTGTAGAGGCAGTAAATAGAAAGAAATCTTTGTTTAATGACACACAAATACATTACTGTTTAATCTGCAGCTATTAGGTCTTATAATTATGGGACCAAATTTATGAAGCCTGTTTTTCTCTTACATGGATGTAATTACATTCATTTACAGTGGAGAAACACTTGCATTTAACAAAAACAGGCTTCATAAATTCAGATCATAGTATTTGTGACTCATGGTCTTCGTTGGGAAAGTGAAGTTTGTTTTGTTTAAGGACGCCACTGGAGCACATTAATTTTTATCTTATCGGCTATTGAACATCCTACATATGGTCATTTTGACACATGTCTTTCAGAGGAAAACCGCTGCCACCAGATAGGCTACTTTTTCCGATAAGCAGCAAGGGATCTTTTATATGCACTTTCCCACAAACAGGACAGCACATACTAAAGCCTTTGATGAACCAGTTGTGGAGCTCTGGTTGGAACCGAGAATAGCCCAAACTGCAGATCATGAGATGGGTCCACTGAGAAGGATTGATCTGATGACCGACTGCTTCAAAGGTGGGCAAGCTATTGACTGAGCTATATCCCACTCTCGGTCTTCAGAGGAAACACACTGTTAACATCTCATGAAATGCTTCACTGTTCTAGATAATTATTAACATGCTTGTTTAATCACATGATAAGACTAAAGATCTCTATACATCTATGGAAATTAAAAATGAGCATAATACATATGAAACTAATTTCACATGCCAAGAAACAAATGTTTGTTTAATGACACCCCAGTCAGTGGCTATTAGGTGTCTTAATAAAAAAAAAAACCTGTTGCTATATAGGCCAATTTATACGTTAATCTTTCCAATGAGCATCAAGTGGTCCTTCATATGCACTTTCCCATACAAGATAGCACATATCATGGTCTTTGATAAACCAGTTGTAAATCACTGCTTGTTACGAAAAAAAAAACTAAATTAAAAGTAAAGTTTGTTTTGTTTAACAATGCCACTGGATCACATAGATTTTTTCATATGGACTTTCCCACAGACAGGACAGCACATACCACGGCCTTTGATGAACCAGTTGTAAACCACTGCTTGTTACAAAATAAAACCCTAAAGAAATACAAGCACTTACGTACAGCTTTTTAACACAGATTTGGACATAGCTTTTTTGTACAAGACAGTTATTTTATAAAACATATGCACTGACCTGGTCTACGTGAATGTAGTAGTAATGCTGTGGGTGGTAGATGGTTCGGATCAGTCTCACAACTTGCCGCACCTGGCGACCGTTCAGCGTGAGAACAAACACGATACGGGAAGAGTTGGAAATCTTCGGTGAGGAAGCTCTTACTAGAGAGGCAATGTTCTTCTTCTTCTCTGAAATTAAAAATATGCTTTATAAAAACCTTTAACTTTGCATGAAAGAGTCGAACTTGTATATAACAGCCACTCAAGAGACCAACAGAAAGTGGTCAGTATGGACAGGTGGCCTTTATATAGAGGTCAAATAAATAAAGAAATGTGTTTTGGGGCTATTTCAGTGTGGCTGTTATGAGCAGGTGGCTGTTATATAGAGGTGCCCGTTTGACCAAGTTAAACTGTAGAGAATTTCACATCAGATGTAAAGAGATTACGTACAT
>JAUTWP010171490.1:0-19540 GCA_033042655.1 Cyathermia naticoides | reverse complement strand
TTCTTTTTATTATAGCATACCCTTTCCACACATCACCTTGCAAGTACGGTGGAAAACCTTTTTCCACTGCAATTGTTTTTCGAGCGTGTCATTGCCTGTGGTCAAGGTGGAGGCGGAGCGATAGCGTAGCACTACCTTTACCACAAAAGGCAATGATATGCTAAATGTCATTGACTTACTCCCAGATTATCGATATATTTTCACATGGAAAAGCAACTCAAAGACATTATTGAACAATATAAAAAAGGTATTTTTTAGAACCCTAAAACTCTTTCATTAAAAACAAAAAACACACATTTTACTGTGTATTTTTTCATACGCGGAGAGAGAGGGATTCGAACCCTCGAGGCCCGTTAAGACCTAACACCTTAGCAGGGTGCCCTATTCAACCACTCTAGCACCTCTCCAATGTTATATTCTATTGTACAAAAAGTAGTGTATCATTAAATATGTTTCAAATCAAGCTTTGTCAACAGAAAAGCTTGTATGTTATACTATACTTAATAATTAACATAAATAATAACAAAAATTTATGAGTCTTCTTTTTGATAATATAACAGAACAAGATAAAGTTCTTTCCATCAAAGAACTAATTGATGATTCTACTCCACGACCTTCATTTTTCTTCCTTGTGGTTTTATCTGTACTTATGGCAGCATGTGGATTACTTATCAATAATACTGCAATTATTATTGCCTCCATGCTTATTGCACCAATTCTTTCTCCTATCCTTTCTCTAGCACTTGGTATTGTGATTGCTGATGGCAAGTTAATTTCACGTTCCTTTTTTACACTTTTAAAATCATCTGGCTATGCAATAGGTCTTTCTGCTGTTATTACATGGCTTTTGTGGAATTTTACATCTGGAACAAATTTTGCAATAACTCTAAATGCTGAAATTTTACAACGTATTGAACCCTCTATTGTTTATTTGTTAGTAGCAATAATCGCTGGTACTGCTACTGCCTTTGCTCGTGTAAAACCCGATCTTTCTGAGGCACTTCCTGGTACTGCGATAGCTGTTGCACTTGTGCCGCCACTTGCAACAATAGGTATAGGTATAGCAACGCTTAGATTAGATGTTATTTCTGGTGCACTTGCAATGTTTATTCTCAATGCCATTGGAATAGTACTTTCTGCCATGGTAATGTTTTCACTTATGAACCTCTATACCAAAAAAACAGTAATCAAAAAAACAGTTGAAAAAGTTGATGGTGAACTTGAAAAACAAAAGGAAAAATCAGAGAGAAAGACAACAAAATAATCTTATCTAAGTATAATAAAAACACATTTTAGATGTGTTTTTATTATTTATTCAAATTTTATTTAAAGATTTAATTACGTAATTCTTTCACGATATTTTTTGCAATTAAATATGCATCTTTAAGATAACGATGTGCACTTTCTATTTCCTTTTTTCCCTGACGAAAAAATTTATCGGACTCTCCTTTTGATGTAATTTGACTAAATGCTTTTTTTGCATCTTCTATATCAGCTTTTGCAAGTTCGGCTTTTGCATTCATATCATCCAATAATTTTTGTGCATCTGTCACATCCTTACCATTTGATTCAGCCTTTTGAATTGCTTCTTCTAATTTTACAGATACAGTTTCCATTTTCTCAACTGCAATTTCTGCCCTATTAGCAAGAACTTGTCCTACAATTCTTTTGATATCATATCTATTTTTGTGCCAATAATCTTTCACATCTTTTGCATGTTCTCGTATCTCCGTACCTTTTGCATCCTTTACCTTGCTTTTTTTTGCAACAAGCCACTCTTTATCTTCATTGATTTCTGCAGTGATTTCACTTTTATCTGAATCTGATAATGCTCCGCGATTATTAACCCAAGTTTCGATACGATCTAATTTTGAAATAAGCACGTCAATAACTTTTATTAAATGTTCTTTAGCTTTTTCTTCATACTTTGCCTTGTTTTCTACATTACGCGCTTTATTTAATTTTTGTTTCTCTTCCAAAAATTGCTTGCGTGATTCTTTATAAAATTCTTTTTCTTTTTGCCATTGAGCTTTTGTATCTCGATATGATGCATTTGCAAATGGTGTTGACACAATACCTATACAAGCGATTACAAATGACAGACTAATAATTGTTTTTTGTACATTGTTCATAGTTGTTTTATTAATTAATTATGAAAAAATTTCATCATCTAATATATCATCATCCAATATTTCATCAATTTCATCCAAAGCATCCAATGAGTTCAACACGTCATCAAGTTCTTGGATATTTGCATCAACATTTGTATCATCTTTTGTTGTAGTTCCTTCATCTTGATTATTTGTTTCTTCAGCAAGCATGGCCAACGTATCCATATTTTCATCAACATTCTCAATTACTTCATTAGCAAATCCGATATCTGTATACTGCGAACTTTCTTCTATCAATTTTTCCACTTCATCAAGTGCAACTGCCTTATCGCCTCCGCCTATCAAAAATACTGTGCTTGCAACAACTACAATCAAAACCAGCGAACCTGCTATTACAAGATGTTTCACTTGAAATAAGTTACTAAACTTTTTATCATTTTTTTCGACTTCGATACCAAAATTTTCTTGACTTTGTTTATAAGTGTCAAGAACTTTGTCTTGCAACTGTTGAGATGGCTCAACGTCTTCATATGCTTTTTTCATAACATTTTTTATTTTATTATAATTATCCATAATATTACAATATTATATGATTAAAATTTGAATCACCTCTGAGAACTTCTATTGCTCTACTCTGTATTTTACGAATATTACTTTCCGTCTTGTTTAATATTTCAGCAATTTCCTTTGTCGTCATATCATTGATAAATTTCATAACAATAACATCTTTTTGATTACCATTCAATCTATTAACTGCATTTATTACAATACTTTTTATATCATTTTTTTCAACTTGTTTGTATGCTCCTATATCATTTCCTTCAATCGTATCAAATGTCTCTGGATTATCTACATTTACATTTTTTTTCTTTCGCCAAAAATCAATAACGGTTGTTCGAGCAATTGTGAAAAGATAATTTAGAGTGATATCAATATCTTTTTTCTTCTTAGCTTCAAATGCTTTTACAAAAATACTATGTGAAATATCTTCTGCTTCTTCTCTATTGCCTACACGCACATATACATATTTGTAAACTGGAGTAATATATTCACTATAAACCCTATCAAGAGAGTTTTTATCTCCCATCAAAGCATTGTTGCTCAACGCACAAAATTTACTCATACTAAATTATATTTATTAACCCTATATCTATTATAACGTATAAATGCAAAAAGTGTGACAAAAAACCACAAAAAAAATTGTGGTTTTTAAATTAATTAAAAATGTGTCCTTGGTAGGAGTCGAACCTACGACCTTTTGGACCGCAACCAAACGCTCTATCCACTGAGCTACAAGGACATATAATAAATTTCATTTTACACGAAAATACTCTAATAGTCAATGCACGTATAACTCTGATACTATCAGATAATTCATTACAATGAACTACAACCATTATAACGTTAGTAAAAAATAAAATGACACTCACAAGGAATGTCATTATAATCTCACAATCTATTTATGATAACGATGTTGTCGTGATTCTACAAATGTTAATGCATGTCCAGTTTTTCCTGCTCTTCCAGCTCGCCCTATTCTATGGACATAATCATCATAACTCTGCGGTGTAGAATAATTAATAACATGAGTAATACCTGGTACATCAATTCCACGTGCAGCTACGTCTGTTGCTACTAGAATTGTTGTTTGATTTGTTTTAAATCTAGCAAGTGCTTTTTCTCGTTGTCTTTGAGATTTATTTCCATGAATAGCATCAGCTCTAAAGCCTCTTTTCACTAATCTCTTACTCAATCTATCAACACCTCTTTTAGTTGCATCAAAAATAAGTATTTTATTATTTCTACTTTCATTTAAAATTTCATGAAGCTTTTCAATCTTTTGATCACGTGATTTATATTGTACAATATTTTGTTCAACACTATCACTCGTGTTTCCAGTTTTCACTGAAATCATAATTGGATTTTTTGAAAACTCACCAATTAGCTCACGTACTTTTGGTTCCATTGTTGCAGAAAAGAAAAATGATTGACGTTTACGTGCAAGCTTACCTAATATACTACGCATATCTTTTACAAATCCCATATCAAGCATTCTATCAACCTCATCCAACACTACAGTATCGAACAACTGCATATCTAAACTTTTCCGTTTAATATGATCTTGAATTCGTCCAGGGGTACCTACAATAATCCGCGGTTTACGTCTCAAATCTTTCAGTTGCATGTACATCGAAGATCCTCCAATCAAAAGTGCATGATACAAATCACTACCTCTAATAAGAAATTTAAGCTCTTCTAAAATCTGTTGTGCTAACTCTCTAGTTGGTGCCATAATAATGACACGTGATTCTCGATTATTTATGAGTCTTGTAAGAACTGGAAGTGCAAAAGCAATTGTTTTACCTGTTCCTGTATTTGCAATACCAATTACATCTTTTCCTTTTAATCCCTCTGGAATTGCTTTGTCTTGAATTGGTGAAGGTGCTTCAAATCCCTTGTTTATAATATTTTTCTTCACAAGTGGAGCAACATCAAAATCACTAAAAGTATTTTGAGTTTTATATTCTACTTGTTCAGTTATACTTGCCTTTTTGATAAATTTTGAAGGATGGATTGTTTCTTTTTTATTACCACCCCTACTTCGTCTTCCTCTATTACTTTTATTATTTGTGCGTTTTGCACTAAATTTACGTCCGCCCTTTTTTGGACGACGTTTATTTGTATAAGCCATTTTATTATGAATCTTATCTTTGAATTATATTACTCTCTTGTCCACGGATGAACATCGAGATAATACATTAGACTCGGATTCATCAATTAACAACTTATAATACTAGCATACATATCCATTATTGTCAATTAAAAAAATAAGTTCATAAAAATATTTATTTACATATTGACAATTTTTATTAAAAACTTAAAAAAATAGCAATAAAAAAAAGACTCATTTGGATAAATTATATCCTAATAAGTCTTGTTCTTTCAATCCTCTTCTTCTGTACTATCTTGCAAATCCTGTACAAGTCCATCAGGATTATGACAAAATTTACAATTTTTTGTTCTATTCATTAAGTGTGATTTAGGTAAATCTTGCCTAGCACACGAAACTATCAATCCAATTATCATTACAAAGAGGGCTGTCCTCAAAAAAAATTTCATCTCTTTGCCCCTCCTATGATTCCTTGTTAAGTAAATTGCCACAATTGGAACAATATTTACCTGTTTGATCTCTTGATTTACAGTTTGAACACATATTTTTTCCCTGTACTATTTCAATAGTACAGGGACCAAACATTGTTTTTCCTTTCAATGTTTGTCCATTAAAATTCATTTGAATTCTGTTAACGATAACTGTAACAGTTCCCATATCAATTTCAAAGACATCACCTTCAGGCGTTCTCAAACCCGTTTTATCATCTACGACGACAATTCTGTCGCCATATTTTACTTTCGAATCAAACACATCCATAGCTACCTCCCCTTGTCTGATGAAATCCTAACATTTTTGCCTAAAAGTTTTCCGCTTTTTTATAACCATTGCTTGACATCTCTCGAATCCAGATACCAAATCTTACCTCTTTTAACGCTGGAATGTTGCTTATTAATGCATCACGCATTTTTTCAGCATCGACGTCTTGTACAGACTTTTTTTGTGTGCCAATATCAATTACAAATTCAAGTGGCAAAACATGTGCAGACATCAACATTTCCTCATCACTAATAAGATGTGGAATTAACACAATATCATTTGTATCATATTTAGGATATAAATCCCCAAGTATCCAAATGACATCAAATGCATGACCATTTGTTGCCATTATTTTTCTAACATCACGTTCCATTTCTGGAACATACATGTGAATATGTGGCATATCAACTCCTCCTTGTTTTTGTTAAAGAATGTTTATATATATTTGAGACTTTTCTCAACATACTATTATAACACATTAACCATATTTTGTCCATAGGTTCAAATAACTCCAAATTTCCAATTCAGGATCAATAAAAAATCCCTATTTTAAGGGATTTACTAATTTGCTCCTAATGCTGTAATGGAATTACTTAATACATCTTAAAAAAGAACAACAAAAAAGTATAGCACAATGCTATACTTTTGTCAAGTGGCTCCAAGTACTATGTAAGTTTAGAACTGTTGACTGGAAAGAACTTATGAGTAACTTAAGAGATTTAAATTATACATAAAAATAAAAAGCTAATTGCAACATTCTACAACTAGCTTAATTAATTTTGAAATATATTTCTAATTGAAAGTACCTCCACAGGCATAACAATAGAAAGTAGCACCTCCATCGGTTCGCGTATGTGGATTTTCTCCATTACGTAATCCAATATAATTAAGCCCTACTCCATTATCTTTGGAACAATCCTCATCAGGACATTTAGAATATTCGTCATAAAGAACATCAAATTCATCCCTACCGTTATTATTAATTTTATCATCCATAAGTATTTTCCCTGTTTTATTTATGTAAACCTTCTTCACATTCTTGTTCAAATTGTTTACTTTCACTCAATTGAAACCAGCGTCCAGCTAATACATCAGGTGTATAAACTGTACATTGAACTGTTACATCTGTGATTCGCCCTTTGACAGCAGTACCAATTGCATCAGCAAGCTTGTCACGAAGCCTTATATTGTGAGCTTCCCTAATAGGAAATCCAGTAACCTCAATAACAATCCCATTTCCAAGTCCATAAGTCATCGGATCACCAGGGGAAAGATAAAGCATATCACTTTCATCTTGTACCCCAACTTCTGGAATAGAGACAACAGCCTCGACAATTGAATTATGTAAACCATTCAATTGTTCTTCGGACAAATCACCTGGCAAACACCAGTTTTTAACAGTTAACATTTTCAGTCCTCCTCTGAGATGAATATTTTTACTAGTTTAAAAATTTTGTCTTTACTTATTTACCTTTCTGGCAAATTCAATAATGAGAAAATCAAGAATTTCTTCCTCATTATTGCCAAAACGACACTTCAATCCAGAAAACAAAATACTGCCATTAACCTTACTCGGATACCAACCTTTTTCAATGATTTCAAATTGAACAGTAACCTGTTCACCTTTCTTATTTTGTCCATCTAATTCGAATACGTCCCCTACCTGAATGGTATCTATTTTCATAGCCATTGTCCTCCTTAAAATAATATTTTATTTGTAAATAACAATTTCAATCAACAAAAAAGTATAGCACAATGCTATACTTTTGTCAATTGCTCCGAGAGTCGGATTCGAACCGACGACCAATTGGTTACACATTATCCTGATGTTTCCATCTGGGGTGGACTATATCATCTCCAATCTTTTTAATAAAGATTACGGAGTAAGGCGCTTCCCAATTTACATCTAGTAAAAAGGTACTCCCATTAAGGGATAGTCTCTGAACTTTTCCAGCTGTAGTTTTAAGATTTAGATATTTCTATTTCCTAAAACTACGGCTGGACTTAGCTGCTGATTATCATTGTGCACTGATTACACAAGAAGACTTCCAGCAATTCACCTTATTTTTCACTCTCACATTTCTGTGGGAGGCTGCGTATATTTGCGTGTAATTCTCTATGACAATTTGCACAAACAAGTATACATTTGTCAACTTCTTCACGAATTTTTTTCCAGCTACGGGTTAATCCATTCTGAGAAATTCCAAATGATTTATTTTGTTTGTCTCGATGATGAAAATCAAGCGCTTCATTACATCGATTATAGCCACATAAATTACAGCTTCCGCCAGCATACTCAATTGCTTTTTTGCGCAACATCTTACGACGTTTTACAACAGCTTTCTTGAGATATTCTGACCGATCAGCATAGGTTCTTTTATCTTTCATATACTTACAGTATATCACCAGATTTGTACCACAGCCAACTGCTCTACCGCTGAGCTATCTCGGAATATTTTTTTTATTCAGTTACAGATATGATTATAATAGAAAATCCTGAAAGATGCAAGTACTACACTTACATCTTTTTATTTATTATTTTATAGTATTTTTGTTATGCGTTTCCTCCTTGTTTGTTTACATCCTCCATAATCTTTCTTTCTATTTCTTCTTTCATAGTAGTAACCAATTTTTCCGTTGCTTGTTCAATATATCCTGCTTTATTTGTTGAAGCTCTCAATCCTTTGTAAAATATATTAATTTGTTCTTTATCATTTGTCATTTCTATAAGTACTTTATTTATCACATTTCCATAACCATTATCTATATATTCTTGAATTCTTTCATCTGAACGTAACTTTTTTTCTGCAACTGCTACAACACCTCTAGATTCCACATCACCATCTACTTCAATATTTTGCGTTTCATCACTAAATATCGCATCAACTGATGTATTTAATTCTTCCAAATCATCTGCTGAAATTGTTAATGTTTCTTTTTTTGGCAATTTTGATGATTCTGGAGTACGTTCCATTTCAAAACTTGGCATAATTTTGTTATTAATTTATTAATAATCTCTTAACTTCTCTACTATATCATTATCACGGATTTTTTCCAATGCTTTTGCTTCAATCTGACGAATACGTTCACGTGTCACACCAAATTCTTGACCAACCTCTTCTAATGTATGTGTTACACCATCCTCTAGGCCAAATCGAATTTGCAAAATCTTTTGTTCTCTTGGTGATAAATCTTCTAACACTTCACCGATATGTTCTGCTAGTAATGTCCTGGATGCTCCCTGTTGTGGTGCTATTGATTCTGTGTCTTCAATAAAATCACCAAGTACACTGTCATCATCACTATCCCCCACTGAAGTTTCTAAAGATACTGTTTCTTGTGAAATTTTTTGGATATGTCGTACTTTTTCAACTTCAAGATCCATTTCGGCAGCAACTTCTTCTGGCAATGGTTCACGTCCAAGTTCTTGTACTAATTGACGCACAATTTGCATATACTTATTTATAGTTTCAACCATATGAACGGGAATACGAATAGTACGTGATTGATCAGCAAGTGCTCGTGTTATTGCTTGACGAATCCACCAAGTAGCATAAGTTGAAAATTTGTATCCTTTATGATAATCGAACTTTTCTACAGCACGAAATAATCCAATATTACCCTCTTGTATCAAATCGAGTAATGAAAGATTAGACGAACGACCTACATATTTTTTTGCAATTGACACAACTAGTCGCAAATTTGCCTCCGTTAAGTTTTGCTTAGCTGATTCATCACCTTTTTCGATTGCTTTTGCAATCGTCACTTCTTCTTCACGTGTGAGCAAAGGCACACGGCCAATTTCTTTGAGATACATTTGCACTAGATCAGCAGCGCCACCCTCAACTGCTGCTGCCTCTTCTACAAGCAAGACATCTTTTTTCTTTTGAATTTTCTTGCCACGTTTTTTATTTTTTCCATCTTGTCCTGCTTCTACTTGCAAAATATCATCTGAATTTACAATATCAATACTATTTTCTTCTAGTTCCTCATAAAATGCTTCTAATCCGCCGAGATCTCTTTCAATATCAGGCATCGCATGCATAATTTCATCTTCTGTTATGAAACTTCTAGTTCGTCCCAATTTTATCAACTCTTCCAGTTGCTTTGGCAATTTACTTTTAACACCATGCTTTTTTGTTGTTTTTTTCTTTGTTGTTTTTTTTGTTGCCTTTTTCTTTGTTGTTTTTTTTCTTTGTTTCTTTGCAACAGACTTGCGTGTAGATTTAGTTGCCCTTTTTATTGCTTTTCTTTTTATATTTTTCTTCTTCTTGGTTGCTTTTTTTGTTGTTTTTTTCTTAGTTGCTTTTTTTGTTGTTTTTTTCTTTGTTTTCTTTTTCAATTTACCAACTACAGTTTTTCGTACAGACTTGATTGTTTTTTTCTTAGTTGTTTTTTTTGTTGCCTTTTTCTTTGCCATGTTTTTATTATTTACTTTATTAAATTATTTAACATTAATTATCTACTTCTATTGTAATGAACCATTCATTGTTTGTTGTGACAATTCACTTATTTGTTTCAGTAACTGTTTTTGTGTATCGTAATCACCATTTGCCTCTGCCTCATCCATTAGAATGACTAATCTTTCTATTTTGTGCTTATTTATATTTTCTGTTGCAATTGCTATATAAGTTTCTGTGTCTTCTATTGGACTTCCTCCATCTTCATGTTCTAGTTCATATTGTCTTTGCATTTGCATCGCAGCTTTATATAACGATTCTCTCCGATAATCCTTACTTACAAATTCACCTATAGAGAAATTACATTCTGGCCCCTCACGCATAAGTGCTGTAATAATCTTTTGTTCTAATACTTGTCCATACTTTTCTTTATTTTTGTAAACATACTCCCACACATGTGGATATGCCATCATCATAAGTATGATTGATTTATATATTCGTTGCATTTGTGATTGTTCTGCTTGTGTTGTTTGGAATTGATTTGCATTTACTACTCGCACTTTATCAACATCTTTATTATATTTATCAATTTGTGTTGCTACAGCAGCACTTACCAATCTCACTTCAACATCAAATGCCCTAGCACATTTGGAAATCCATTCCTCTCTCTCAATATCATTTGAAATATGAGATAATAATTCTGTTACAAATTCAATAGCTTGTCTTTTGCCATGTGGATCTTTCAAGTCATATGTATTTTTTGCAATATCAATAAATACATCAAATACATTTTTGGCATTATTAACAATATCACGTAATTTTTTAGGGTCATCTTTTGCAATATCAGCTGCGTCTTTACCAGTTTTCAAAAGTACCATTTTCAATTGCACATCCTTTTCTAAACACAAAAGAGCACTTCTTCTAGCAGCAACCATTCCTGCTTCATCGGAATCAAAAAACAATGTGAATTGATTGGTATATCTTTTTAAAATACGAATATGATCTTGAGTCATTGCTGTTCCTGATACAGCGATTGCATTTTCTATTTTTGAATCACTCGCAGCAATTACATCCATATTACCCTCAACTATTACAACAAAATTATTTTGTTTAATGGCCTGCTTTGCATGATCAATACCATAAAGCACATTACTTTTGTGATATAAAAGTGTCTCTGGTGTATTTATATATTTTGCTTGATTCTCATCATCTCCTGGAATTATTCGTGAAGTAAATCCAATTGTTCGTCCCATTATATCACCAATAGGAAACATGATGCGATTTCTAAACCTATCATAAAACCTTCCTTTGTCACTTTTTATAATTGTTCCTGTTTGTAATATTATTTCATTATCAAATCCTTTTTTTCGCAAAAAATCATGAACATGATTCCAGCCATCAGGTGAATAGCCTAAACGAAATTTTTTAATAACTTCGTCGCTAAGTCCTCTATTTTTTAAATACGGTAATACTTTTTTTGTACCTTCACCATTCCACAGCTGTTTTTCATAAAATTTTGTTGATAATTCTAAAATATCATATATCTTTTTTTTCTCATCTCGCGACTTTTCATTACCACCCAAAAAACCTCCTTGTAATTCTACACCAGCTTTCTGAGCAAGTAGTATTAACGTTTCTTTAAAACCTAAATTTTCAATCTCCATTATAAAACTAAAAACGTCCCCTCCAGCACCACAGCCAAAACAATGATAGAATTGTTTTTCTTCATTTACGTTAAAAGATGGTGTTTTTTCTTGATGAAACGGACAACAAGCCTTAAAATTACCACCTACTTTTGTCAATTTCACATATTCACCAACAATATCAACAATATTTGTTCGTGATTTTACTATTTCAACATCTGAATGCATAAAACCCCTAAAGAATTTATAAAAAATCTACTTTTACTCTATACTACACATTAATATACATATTTATTTCACTTGTAGTTTCTTTTGTCGTAATGCGATAATTCTTTTTTGCCAATAATGCACAAAAATATATGTTGTACCAAGAGCACCAATTACCATAATTAATGTAACTTTACCATTAAAAACACTCAATATTAGCAAAGCACTAAGAAAAATAATGATTATTTTAAGTATTATTTCAACTTTTCGTTTATTACTCATAGTTTTTAACTTGTTTGTCGGGGTACAGGGATTCGAACCCTGACTAAATCGTCCCAAACGACTCGTGCTAGCCATTACACTATACCCCGATTATTCTTTATACTTGCATAAATACCATAATACTATATTCATCAAAAAAATCAAGTATTTTTTAAAAATCGATTTCTTCTATATCATCTTGTTTAGGTACTATAGTTTCTAAATTATATTGTTGCCTAATTTTTTGTGCTAAAAATTGTGCTGATTTTACTTCTCCCATCGTTACAAATATTTTTTGCAATGTGTTAGCACTATTTCCTACAAATTTTATCAAATTATCACTGTCTTTATGTCCCGAATATCCTCGAATAGATTTTATATGTGCACGCAGACGAACCCATTTATTATCAATATACACCTTGCCTTTTTTCTTTTCTTGAATTTCACGACCAAGTGTACCAAACGCCTGATATCCTATAAATAAAACTGTATTATTTTTATTTCCAAGAATTTTCTTTTCATGAAGTCTAATACGTCCACCGTTTGACATTCCTGAGCTTGCAATAATAATTTTAGGTCCTTTTATTTTTTCGATTGATAATGATTCGGAAACATTTTTTACGTTAACAAATCGTGGAAAATCAAATATATCATCTCCATTTGCAATTTCTTCTTTAATTTTTTGATTAAATAATTTTTGATATCTACGAAAAATCGTTGTAACTCTTTGAGCCAGTGGAGCATCAAAGTACACGGGCATTTCTGGCACATGCCCATGTTCTACTAGCTTATTAATTTCATAAAGCAGTATTTGTGCTCTCTGAAGAGCAAAAGTTGGAATGAGAAGAGTTCCTTTTCTCTTATAATTTTCACGAATTGCTTGAGCAAGTTTTTCCGTACGATTACGTCTGTCCTCATGATTTCTGTCTCCATATACACTTTCCATAAGAAGATAATCCAGATTTTGAATCTTCTCAGTATCTGGAAGTATTAACTCTGGTGAATTACCCAGGTCTCCTGTAAAAACAATTTTACGTTCTCCTCTCTCAAGTTCAATCATAGCACTTCCCAAAATATGTCCTGCATCTAAAAATTGTACATGCACATCATCTCCCACAATAAAAGGTTTATGATATTCAATTGTATGCCACAGCGAAAAAGCATGACTCACATCTGAGCGGCTATATAATGGCTCACATCCAATCTCATCTGCTTCATCTGTAAGAATTTTAAGAGCATCATCAAGCATAACAGCAGAAATGTCTTTTGTTGCCGATGTAGAATAAATTGTACCTTTAAATCCATCCCTCACTAACTGTGGAATTTTTCCTATATGATCTGCATGAGCGTGTGTCACAATTAGCACATCAATTTCAGTTGGATTGTAATGAAATTTATTGTTAAGTGTATAACAAAGTTTCCCACTGTGCGTAAGCCCGCAATCAATAAGGATCTTCTTGCCACCTGTATCAAAAAGAAAATTGGCACCAGTTACACTACCAGCACCGCCATAAAATGTAATTGTCGATTTCTTTTGCATATTTTTATTTTTGTATATGCTTCAAGTATATCACAATTACATATTAAGAAAAACTACTCTCTACGTAAACCTAGCTTATCTAAAATGAGTGCCATTGGACAATATCCAGTAAGTGCAAAACTCATAAAAAGGAAACTTACAAACAAAGCAAAATACAACCATTTTTCATTTATAAACATCGCTAACAATATCGCACCAAAAATAAATAATCCTCCAATAAAATAAACAGCTCGTGGTATATGCCAATATCCCACACATAATCTATAGTGTTTTTGTCCAGTATGAGTTACTGCTTTTGTTATCTCTTCTGACATAATATTTATATTATTGATTTAATACTACTATTATAACAAACAGACAATCTTTATCAACCTTTTTTGATTTTTACAATAAGTAAAATTACTAAATTATTAGATTTATTATTTATACAGTGATACAATTGATATATATCATAAAGAAAGGAGGTGTAATGAATATGAAATCAAATCAAAAAAATTTTGCTATAGCTGGTGGTATTTTGTGGGGTGTAATGATGTTTATGACAACTTTACTTTCCTTAAAAACTGGTTACGGCAAAGATATGTTAGATGTTATGAGTGGTATTTATCCTGGTTATAATATTAGTCTTTTGGGAAGTGTTATCGGTTTTATTTACGGTTTCTTTGATGTCTTTATAGGAATATATATTTTTATCTGGTTATATAATTGGCTAGAAAACAGAAAATAATCTATTCTTCTTTCTAAAATGATCAATACTTTTTTAAGAACATAAAGAACTGATTATTAAAACCAGTTCTTGTGTGGGTGTTTTTTGTGTTTAAATATTTTTATCCTTCTAATTGTATCTTATCCCAATCTTTCTTTTGAGTAGTATAATACATTATAGGAAAAATAATCAGAGTTAAAAATACTGATAAGGATAAACCAAAAACAATTGCCCAGGCCAATCCCTCCCATACTGGATCAGAAATAATAGTCATTGAGCCAAAAATGGTTGTCAAGGATGTAAGCATAATTGGCAACAATCTAGTCCTACCCGCTTTTATAATTGCCTCCTCTATTTTATAACCACGTTCTTTCAATCGATTAAGATATTCCAAAAACATAATAGCATTATTTACTACAATTCCAGAAAGAGCTATTGCCCCAATCATACTAGTTGCACTAAAATAAATATTATTTGTCCAACCCAATAAAGCAAATCCTGGCATTACTCCAATAAATGAGAATGGAATTGTTCCCATAATAAGCAATGGTATCATTAGAGATCGAAAACGAGCTACTAATACAAAATAAATCATAATCAAAGCAACAATCATAGCAATTCCCAAATCACGAAATACTTCTAAGGTAAGTTTCCATTCACCATCCAATAATACTATTGCTCGTTTATGATTCTGAGCATTTTCATAAGTTATGCCAAATAAATTCCAATGAACTAGTTTTGTATCATCACCAAATGGACGATAATCTTTAACTAGATAATTAAGAGTGTCAATCATGGCATAAATCACACTACGATCTCCCATTTCAGCATGAATATATTGAGTTCTTTGTCTTTCATCCGAATAAATAATTGGTATTCTGTTGGATTCCACATACTCTACCACACTCGAAAGTGGAATATTTTGTCCATAAAAATTTGTAAGAAAAATATTATCTAAATCTTCTTTACTATCTCGCTCTTTGTTATTTGTATGTACTACAATATATTCTTGTTGAGCTTTTCTAGTTGGAGATTTTTCTGTTTCATGATACATTGCAATCTTTTCTCCTGACAATAATGTACGTAATGTCATAGCAACATCATAAACATTAAGTCCAGCTCTAGAAATTTCTTCTTTTTTAACCTGCAAAAGATAATCCGCTGTTGCCTCATTAAGAGTAGTATCAATATCTACCACTTCATCTACTCCACTAACATAGTTTTCTAATTCTCTAGTCATTTGAATAGTTTTGTCCTTAGAATCAGAATGTATTTTCACCAAATAAGTCGACAACACTGGAGGTCCTGGTGGATCTTCAATAAGTTTAGTTTTAACATCTGGATATTTATTTAATTCTTCTTTCAATTTTCCACGTAAATCTAAAACAATTTGCTCAGAAGTAATATTTCTTTTTTTATGATGAGTAAGATTTATTTTTAGAGTTGCTTGATTTTCATTACGCCTACCATCTGAGCCTTTAAAAAGTCCATTGAAATCAACAATTTGTGGTGTACCCACATAACTTTGTACACCAACAGTCTCTGGATTTTTCATCACAAAATTTTCAATATCATGCACCACTTCATCTGTTCTTTCCAAAGAAGCATATTGTGGCAAATCCACATAAATATAAAATTGTTCCTTATCTGCCTTTGGTAACATTCTAAATTTTACAATTTTAAGTGCTGGTAATGATAAAGAAATTATTAATAAAATAAGAACCGTACTCATCAAAATCTTTCGTCTTTTAGCACTATGTAGTAAATGTACTAAAAATTTAGCATAGGATTTTTGCAATTTAGTAACTGTTCGCAAAAAAATATTTGGTTTAACTATGTTTTCACCATCGCTATTAACAGAAACTTTTCCATGTTTACGAGTAAAAATACTGAGCAAAAATGGAATAATTGCCAAAGCAATAATAAGTGAGCTAATTAAAGTGACTGGTACAAAAAATGGAATTGGTCCCATATATGGTCCCATCATTCCAGTAACAAAAGCCATTGGGATAAATGCTAGAGTAACTGTAGTAGTACTCAACATCAAACCGGCACCAACTTCATCTACTGCTTGAGCAATAAGTGGAATTTTTTTCTCTAAAGGATTTTCTTTAAATAATCGAAAAATATTTTCTACCACCACAATAGCAGCATCCACTAACATTCCCAGAGAAAGAATGAGAGCAAAAAGTGTAATTCTGTTAATTGTTTGATCAGCAAAATTTCCTACACCGAACACGGCCATCAAAGTCAATGGAATAGAAATAAGTACAATCAAAGCACTTTTCCATCCTAAAAATAATAAGAGAATGACAGCAACAATAATAATGGCAGCAATTAGATTACTAGTTAAATTACCTGTTGCTTCTCTAGCAACTTGTCCCTCATTACGAACTACTTTAACATTTACTTCTTGTGGAATGATTTTTTGTTGTTTTAAATCTTGAATTTTTGTTAATACTGCATCAGTAATATTAGTAGCATTAGTTCCTTTCAATTTAGAAATAGCAATATAAGTTGCTTCTAAATCATCTTGATTTTCTTTATTCCAAAATCTTACTTTAGAATGTGTATCTTCATCTGTATAATGAACATCAGCAATGTCTGAAAGATATACAACACTATCTCCTTCTTGACTTATAACAATCTTTTTTAAATCCTCTTCTCCCTGCACCATTCCATCGATTGCTACATGATAATTATTATCATCCCTATTTTTAATATTGCCAGCAAGAACGTACATATTATTTCCCTTGATGGTATCAATAACTCGTTTAAGAGTTAAATTATTTTGAGATAATCGCACTGAATCAATATCTACTCGCAATTCTTTTTGAGAACCACCTACCACAGAAACAACCGACGTTCCTTTAATTAATTTTAACTCATCCGTAATATCATGCGCCAAAGCCCTAATTGAAGCATTTGAAAGGTTATTACTAGTAAGTGCCAAAACCATAATAGGTACATCATCTGGATCAATAGCAATAATTTGTGGATCACTTACACCCAACGGTTTATCACTCATATTACTTTGTAATTTTTGCATCAAAGTAACTTTGGCATCTTCTAAATTTTCTCCAATATAAAATTGCGCCACAACAACACTTGCTCCACCATCAAATGATTGAGACATTACTTTATCTACTGTAACAATTTCTTTAACTCGATCTTCCATTTTACGGGTAACTGTTTCATATACTTCCTCACTAGTTGCACCCGGGAATTCAGTAACTATTTGAAAAGCTGGTGCTGTAATTTCTGGATTATATTGTTTTGGCATCATTACAAAAGACAGGCCTCCCCAAAGAAAAATACCAATAAAAGTCAAAAGTCCTAATTCTTTATGATGCACAAAAAACGTAGCAACTTTACCAAAAAAGCCTATTCTTTTATTTTCATCCTGTTTCATAAATTTATTTAATTACTGTTACAATTTCACCATTATTTAAATATTGTTGTCCTTCAATAACAATCTCGTCGCCTGTTTTTAAACCATCTACAACTACTACGTTATCTCCCAAATCTTTTCCAATTTTAACCATTTGTTGATGAACAATACTATCTTTAACAATAAATACAAAAGTATCATGATACATCCTCACCAAAGCTTGACGAGGCACTGTAACGACATTAGTAATATTTTTATTTGGCAATAAAACACCAACATATTCTCCTAAAGTAAAAGAATTACTTTTGGGCAAAGAAATTTTTACCAAACCTTTACGAGTATGTGTATCCACCATTGGACTAATAGCAGAAATTTTAGCTAATATTTCTTTTCCAATGTCAGATTTTACTTTAATTTTTTGTCCAACAGTTAAATTTTTTAATTGCTCTGAAGCAACTGAAATTTCTATTTCTTCTCCAGCATTACCTACCAATAAAAACATTGGCATTTGTGGAGAAACAAGCGAACCCACTTCTACATTTGACTGAGCAATAACACCACTAAAAGGTGCTCTCAATTGGGTGTTACTAGCCATCGTTTGAGCAGCAATTACTTGACTCCAAGCAACATCTCGTTGACCTTTAGCCATCTTTACTTGAAGATCCCGCCCTTTCTTAGCAACTTCCACAGCTTTTTTGGCCATTTCATAATTTGCCTTGGCTTGAGCAATTTTTTCTTGATCATTACCCTGTTGAGCCATTTCATAGGCATCTTTCGCTAGTTCTCTACCTTTTTTGGCCTGAGAAACTTGCTTGTCAAAAAATTTATCAGTTTTTTTACTAGCATTCTTGGCTGCATCGAAACCAGTTTCAGCAACATTTGTTTGTGCCCACAATTCACTGCCATCAATAGTAGCTAAAAGTTGTCCACGATAAACCTTCTCTCCCACATCTTTATAAATATGGATAACTCGTCCTTGTGCCTTTGGTGCTAAATGTACTTCTGTTGCCCCTTTAACAATTCCACGATAAACAATTGAATTTTCATAATTATCATCTATCACAATAGTTTTAACACTCTTTTTATCTTGAACATCTTCATTTTTATCTTGAAATTTAGTCTGAGCGGATTTATAAACAATTAATCCTCCAAACACCAAAAACCCAATTACACCAAAAATAATACTTTTTTTATTCATAATTCATTCTTAATTATTAATTATTTATCCTGTGCCATCTTAACAATATGTACAATTTGATCTTTGATATTTTGTAACTTTTTTTGAGACATTTTTTTATTATTGATATTATTCATATAAAAATCAAGTTGGTTTTCCAGCATAGCAATATTTGCCGACTTTAACAACCCTACTACAGATAAATTTTGTTGAATAACATTAAAACATTTTTTTTCTGAGCCATATTCATCTTCTTCCAATTCTTGAATGATTTTATCTAAACTAGTTCTAGCCTTTTTGAGTCCAGTTATAATTTTTGTTTTTTCATTATTTTTTGTCATCATAAAATTTTTAATTTTTAATTAACACCTACCTATACCCCAGGTATGATACCACAAGAAAAAATATTGTCAAGAGAAAGCATTTTAAAACTACAAAAGCAGGTATTAAACCTGCTTTTGTAAAAATATTCTTATTTAAAAAGATTATTTTAATTTTAAATTGCCATTCATTTTAATTCTTCCTTTTATTTCATAAATTTGATTTTGTGAAGTTGCTGAGGAATTAGTTGCAAAACTTGTTTCCGCCCCATGAACTGTTCCTCCAGAATTGGTTGCTTTGGCTCTAACATAATAAGTGGTATTTGGTGTAAGCCCAGTCATCACACAGGAGTA
>JAUTWP010171480.1:0-10184 GCA_033042655.1 Cyathermia naticoides | reverse complement strand
TGTTTCCACTTGCACCGACCAGTGGTTTAACAAAGGCCATGGTATGTGCTAACCTGTCTATGGGAAAGTGCATATAAAAGATCCCTTGCTGCGTTGTCTTGGATGGCACCTGCTAATAAAGTGTTAACAGAAGGTGTCTAGTCTGTCTGGCACCTACGTGGTATTAACCTTTTCAGTTCTGTATAGGTTGATGTCGTGATGTTTCCTTTTTTAGGTCCTATCATTGTATTTAATCAGAGGGATAAAACAATTATTGCGACATAATTGCTTTCTCCACATAATCATTATTTATTTCCGTGTTTGTGATTCTTGTTTTTCCGCTGCCTCATTTTCTACTGGTAAACCTGAATTCTTTATTTTCTTAATATGGCTGTGGACTGTTCGCATGTATTTCACTTTTTATGAAGGAATTCTCTCATAATCCTTGCACCACACTGGCCCTTTTCCATGTCTCAATAATTGCTTTATTCCGCTGATTAAGTACTATGATAGGACCTCAATAAAGCAAACATCATTCAGAACTGAAAAGGTTAACACCATGTAGGTGCAGACAGACTAGACACCTTCTGTTGACATTTTATTACATGTATATGTATTTGCACATGTATGTCACCTTTTTTTTTTCAAAATCCCGTCATAAAAAATGGTGCACAATTTCCATCATCAAAACAATTGCACCACGTTTTTCAAATTTGGAGTTCCAAAAGCAGTTACATCATCCACAGTCCAGACTGCGCTAGCGGAAACTCACTTGTTTCCGTTAATGTGACCATGCCCCCACCTCCCACCTCTGCTCCCTCTCCCAATTTTATATGCACTTTCCCACTTATATTATCTTGATAACAATATTTTCAAAGTTGTAAAGTATTTTAATATTTTCATCCGGAGATGATAATTTTAGCAAGATTTGCGGCCATATTGAATTTTTGTCCATTATTATGGTGACAATGAGGTAACCAATAACCTGAAAACTGAATTCTTTGGGATCAGAAACATAGGTTTACACACCTCAATCATCTTTCTATGTTGCTTAGTTTCCAAAATGACTCGTTGCAAATAATTATCAAAAACGTGGCATTATATAAGGATTTAACAGGAGCTGAAATATGATTTTCTCTTTCACAGGAGTTATGATAATGTTTAACGGCGGCCATATTGGATTTACCAACCATATTGGATTTTTTGTGTTATATAGGTCTACAATAAGGTGTCCAATAAACTGAAACGTAAATTCCCTTTGGTTGAAAATAAATCTTGATAATCTTTCTATGTGTTTTTGTTCCAGATGTATGGCTCTTTTTTTGCTAAAATAACCTTGAAAATTACATTTGTCCTTTATGATGACCTTGAAATAAAAATATGTCTTCTTAAATGGATTCCTCGCATTTAAACACATATAAAAGTGATATCATACAAAGATATTGTCATTTGAGCTAACAAGAGCCAAGATGTGACCTTATCTTGTTCCGGTGGTGGTCATATTGGATTTGTGCATCCCGTCCACCAGGGGACTCCCCAAACTTGTTTGCTGTGTTTTTTTGAAAATATTATGTCCATACTTAACAGCATGCCAAATTGCAAAAAGTTGTCACAAAGTGCACACTTTTTTAATTCCCTCCCAGCTACTAGTTGAAAAGGAAAATAGCCCAAACTGCACAGTGGCGAATCCAGAAATTCCATTTAGGGGGGCTATGACAAGCCTAAGTGCTACAGACATTACCGAAAATATTTCCACTGTAATTTCTTTTAGAAAAGTCGCAAAATCCGTCACTCCTGCAGCTGGTCCACTGAGGATTGATCCGACGACCGACGGCATCACATGCGAACACACTACCAATTGTGCCAAGTCCCGCTTTCTTTTATTAAAATTACCGTGTGAATTTGAAATAACAATCATGTAGGCCTATAGATCATTATACATTAAAAAAATTGTTATGACCATTTAACGCTTTATACTTTATATTGCACATGTGACTGAAGGAGTTTCTTATGATGACCATTAGTCGCAAAAACTATGGGCCGAATTTACGAAGCCTGTTTTATCTAAACGCGTGCATTGTAAATGTATGTAGTTACACGCGTGTAAGAGAAAAACACGCTTCGTAATTTCGGCCCAAAATTATGTTCTACGCCAACATGCAATTAATGCGCTCTAGGGACAAATGGTAATTCTTGCTCCCCTACCGACAATAATTATACTTGTAGCCCGTGTTTGTGGCACGTGCAACGTGGCACGATAAAAAAGTAAAACAGTTAATTAACTGTAGCTATAAATTATGCACACTATTTAAGAAAAGTTTGGTATGATACACACTGTTGTTTTTATGTTTTTATTTCTAAAAGAAATATTTAAACCAATTGTAACAAACCGACCGGCGCGCACGAGACACGTGATTTTACTCGTGTCGTCTGCTGGTGACGACTTATGGTGGTTAATGGATTCACGTAATGGTTTAAAATGCTTCTGTAAAGTTCACGTAACAACTTAAAATACGCTTCAAAACTATCTAGAAATATAAAGTAAGTATATTTAAAAGTATATCATAATTTGTTGTGCCATGTCATTTTACTGCGGTTCAATAAACGACAGAAGTAGACTGAAATGGTGTTAAACTTAAAGCAAACCAGATTTTGATAAAATGCAAGTGAACAGGGGAGGGCAAACTAAGAGCTATTGTTTGCCATTGTATTCTCGTATTCTCTATCGATTAAACGCCGTAGTCAACAGTGGGACAATCCTATACACGAATTTTCTTTTATTATATTTATAACGCGACACAATTTTTATTATTATACCTTACGCGAATAATCTTTTCACGACCAAAGAATCTATCTCTATAAATTCCATTGTATATTTTATAAATGTTATTTTAAAAATTAGTAATTTATTAATATGAAGCTATTAGTGAATTTTATTAATATTGGCTTATCGATCCGTTTATATTGTGAATGAATTGTCGATCATTTATACCTGTGGAAGAAACATTTTGACATGCACTTATCATTGAGTTTATTGCAATGAACCTATTTTTTATTGTTTACCATTGTCAGTGATCACGAGTCCAAGTTCTTGTCCTGGGACATCCCCTTAGCGACACCAAATACAAGCTATTATCGAAAGTTGAAATGATTTTGGTTGATGTTTGTCGAACATGGGCACACGTACGTCACCTATGGGTACGACTTTTAAATTGTCTTATTTCCAAATGGTCTATTAACAAGAGCCTATTTGGTTTTGCAGTGTCGGTTACACAATTTAACAATAGTGTTTGTCTAGTTAGGGAAATAATGAACAAATCTTAGCATTTCACCCGGCTTGACTTTGCAGTCCTTCTAGCAATGGAACATACATAGACCTAGATCTGGGCATTGTATAGAAATACCCTTTATTATTTGCACTATCTCCTCAAACAGTGTCGCATTTAATTTTCCTGCCTGTTTGTGTTCACACAAGTAATTGCGCCTTTGATTTGTTGTCGGAATAGGCGAAACCTTTTGCTATCTATACACCGACTACACTGACATACAATGTACATTGTAAATTTTGCCACTGTATGTTCAACTTATTTTTGTAAAAGAAATAATGGGAGGTCGGGCTTGTTATTCAGACAAAAGCACCACACCCTCGATTTAAATGTAGCCTGGGCTTTTGAAACGCATCACAGGATTCATGTGTTGCTCCAACGATATTTTAATAGAAGGTAACCCTTTTGTGTTTTCATTCATATGTAATCCATTGCAACTATTGAAAAATATAACAAAAACTACAATTGGAGTTGTCTGGTGTGCCTGTCGCACACACATTTTATTTAGATCTGGACGGGAAGTAAGCCCTGGTGGTCTCACCTTGATGGGAGTTTACATTTAAAACATTTAGTTTCACAAAGTGAGGCAACTTGTAAGTACATGTACTATAATATGTTAATATTTGATGACTAACTTTATTTCAGGTTATGTTCAATACATTGCTGTACAGCAGCATACAATCTTTAGTAACTCTTTACACAGTTTGGATGGATTTATAGACATTCTGGTAGGGACAGCAGGGCTCGAATTTAACGGCTGCACTGGCTGCAATTGCCACTGGTTTTATATAAATTGCCATAAGCGAGGTGTTTTACTGATGACATTTTAACCACTGGCAAAATAACTTTTGTTGTTTATTTGTTGCAAAAGTTAAGTTTTAACAAATTGCCGTCAGTTGAATCAAATTTGCCGTCAGTGAGTTTTTCACACACAGCCAAACAGCCGTCGGTTACAAATTCTTAAATTCGGGCCATGTATAGGGAAAAAATAGAGGGAAAGCACAGGTAAAAATGCGCAGAAAACAGACACCATTTACTATTGATTAATTAGATGTTACAGTTTATTGCATACATATAGATGAAAATTATATTATCACTAGATATATAAGGAGTGGGATGTAGCTCAGTCGGTTCATGTGTTCACTGAGTGGGATCAACCCACATACTCTACTTCTAAGATACATCTCACATTTATTGAGAGGAGATAAATTATTAAGAGCAAACAGCCATCAAACTCAGTCTGTTGAGTTAATTTGCACTATAATAAATGGCTCAACCTTTTATTGTCATGTAATGTCTTTTTGACAGATCTATTTTCCAAAGTAAATCTAAAATATATTAGAAAATTTTCCAACTTTTGATCTCCAATACATTTTATTTTTTTAAGATTATGGATTTTTATAAAAAGCAAGGTTCCCAAGGATGTAACAGGAAATAAAATAGAATTTATTTTTTCTTGCATTATTTTTATCAGTAAGCCATATTTTAAAACTAGCTACATTTACTACATTTTAAATAGCATTTACAACTACTTTGACAGATTATTTTGATATGATCGAAATCTTTAAGATTTTTTTTTTTTAATTCCATTTCTGCCAAAATTATCATTGATGGATCCATCATCAATTAAAAGGTATGGTATAAGTTCTGTGTTATTGTCAGAATGACTGCAGTAGTGATACATTTATTACACTGTGTAGTAGACAGCACAACCAGTGATCTACAACTGATTCATCAAATATGTGTTGTCTTGTCTGTGGGAAAGTGCATATAAAAGATCCCTTGCTGCTTATCGGAAAGAGTAGCCTATGTGGTGGCAGCAGGTTTCCTCTGAAAGAAATGTGTCAAAATTACCATATGAATTATGTTCAATAGAAGATGATAAGATAAAAAATGATGTGCTACCGTGGCATCATTGAACAAAACGAACTTAACTTTAATATCTAGACAGGGAAAGAAATTACAACTCAGTCTGTTGAGGATTTTGTGCAGTGTAAAGCAAATAGCAATATAAAAAATGCATAGCCTTTCAAAAAAAAGATTTATAATTAATATGTTTATCATTTATGTCTAAACACCTTTGTCAACAATGCATGGTAGTAAAAAGTTTACAAAAAACTAGACACCTTACAACATGATCAGGAAAAAAGGGTATTTACAATTTGTAAAATTTATTTTTTATATTGATGATTTATTTTTATAAGCATTGTCTTTTTAAAAATGGTTCTGTTGACAACAAAAAAGCATAACTTATCTGCTTTGTTTATAGGAATGTTAGTTGAGCCTATTGGTCTAACAACACCCCAGCACATATTTTTATCATTACCTATTAGCTCTTTAACATACAATATTTATGACTCATGGTTCTCAGAAGAAACTTGCTGATACCACATAGGTTACTCTTTGATATAAGCAGAATGGGCTGTTTTATATACACTTTCCAATGGAGAGGGAAAAAATACCACGGTTTTTTACCACTGGATGGAATAGAAAATAGCTCAATTGCAAAAGGCTCCACTAAGATGATATACAGGCCTCAAATTTAATGGTGGCCCGGTCGGCAATTGCCACCAGTTTTGTATAAATTGCCATAGGTGAGGTGCTTCAATGGCAACATTTTTTGCCACTGAATGGGCCTAATAATGAGTGATGTGAGTGACCCTTTTATTGTGTTTATTTGTTGTTTTAGTTCATATTTAACAAATTGCTATAGGCTGAATAAAAATTGCCGTCGGTGAGGCATGGGTTACAAATTCTTAAATTTGAGCCCTGCTCTACCTCTGAGCTATATCCCACTCTTGTCTATTTGAGAGCCTGAAATTAAATTGACTATGAAAAAGTAAAGTTTGTTTTGTTTAACAACACCACTGGAGCACATTGATTTTTATCTTATCAGCGGTTATTGGACGTCATTCATATGTTAATTTTTGACACATTTCTTAGAGGAAACCCACTACCACCACATAGGCTACTCTTTTCAATAAGCAGCAAGGGATCTTTTATATGCACTTTCCCACAGACAGGACAGTACATACCACATTCTTTGATGAACCAGTTGTGGTGCACTGGTTGGAATGGAAAATAGCCCAAACTGCAGCTGGTCCACTGAGTAGGATCGATCTGATGACTGACTGCTTCATCCCACTCCAAATTGACTATGGTTTCATGAACTTAGCGATATATAATTAATATTTCTCTTCATCTTTTTAGTGCTCATTCATCTGTGAAGTGGTTGGTCTTCAGATCAATCCTTCTCAGTGGACTCATTTTCAATTATAGGCTATTTTTCATTTTAACCAGTGGTCCACAATTGGTTCATCAAATAGCTGTGGTATGTGTTGTCCTGTTTGTGGGAAAGTGCCTATAAAAGATCTTATCAAAAAGAGTAACCTATGTGGTGGTAGTAGATTTCCTCTCAAACCTATATACCAATACCATTTTTGACCTAGATCTGTGATAAAAAAAAAATATTTTGTGGTATCATTAAACAAGACTTACTTTTTTTCCATTGTTTATGAAATTATTTGTCATATTTAACTAATCAAAGGCAGTGGTATGTGCTATCCTGCATGTGGGAAAGTGCATATAAAAGATCCCTTGTTGCTTATAGAAAACAGTAGCCTATGTGGTAGCAGCAGGTTTCATTCTAAAAAGTGTGTCAAAATTACCATATGAATAACGTCCAATAGCTGCTGATAAGATAAAAATCAATGTGCTCTAGAGGTGTCGTTAAACAAAACAAACTTCACTTTTTTTAAAAACGTTTTTTAACTAATATTTTGTTGATGTTTTCAGTGTTCACACCGATTTGTTTTCCCGCCCTTGGTTCAAGTGGCAGGCAGTTTTCTCTGCTAAAATCCATTGAAGGTAAATCTCTTATTTTAATCACAGAATTTATAAGGAGTAAAATATGCATGAACATAACCAGGAACTTTGCAGGTTTCTCAAGTATGTTATGGTATGTGTTAAATAATTTGTATTTGAGAGCTAATGTTGGAATGTTAAATAAATTTTTATTTCCATATCCATGTTTGCTATATAAATGTAATAACTACCCAGTAATGATTAAACACTGTCTCAGGATGTCATTAAACAAACATTTCCCTACTTTCTAAATATACTGATGGTAAAAAGTTAGGCAATGATGTACAATTTAGGTAGTGAATAGTATTATATAATCCACAATGGCGTGTTTTTATGTAAACTTGAATAGGTTGGCATTTTACTGTTCTGTGTTTTTCATGGTAGTGTGCAATAGTGTGTTTTCTTGAAACCGATAATATATTTTTCTATTATATTTTTTATATTGTTACAATATACTGTTAAAATTATTTTTCCATTCCAACCAGTGTTCCACAACTGGTTCATCAAAGTTGTGGTATGTGCTTTCCTATCTGTGGGAAAGTGCATATAAAAGATCCATTGTTGCTTATTGAAAAGAATAGCCTATGTGGTGGCAGCGGGTTTTATCTAAAAAAAAAAGGTGTCAAAATGACATGAATTACATCCAATAACCGATGATAAGATAAAAATCATTGTATTCCAGTGGCATTGTTAAACAAAACGAACTTTACTTTTTGTTAAAATTAGCATTGCCAAACTTTTTACCATCAGTATATATAAATATATATGTTCAATCTTGTCACATATATTATGTTAGTAGGAAATCTTGAAGGTGTAAACTTTATGATTATCTTTAATGCAAGGCAGGTCTTGACAATCCTACACAATGCTGTTTGACACATAAACGCTTTTTGTGTGGACCGGTCTTTTCACTTCCATGATTGTTAATTGTGTTTATACAGAAGATCAGTCTACAGAAGTTTTCACTTAATAAGATAAAAATAGCTGCATAATTTCATGTGTGCAATACAGCACTGAATGACAGCTTTGTTATCATTGTCAATTTCTGGCAACGTTTGCAAGATTTGGCTTCTATTCCAAGTGTTTCATATCCTAACTTTCATTGAACGTCTCAAACCGTTGTTTAATAAATAAAAGGCTTAGGTAAAAACAGATTCATAGATAAAAGTCATGGCATTGTTGTATCAAAATGTGCAAGGATTTCAATATGACAATCAATAATGTATTGTCCCCGGTAGAGAAAAATTGTAGAGTCTCATAGGTGATTATAAAGCAATGGTGAATGGGGTCTATTCTAATAGATATTATGTAGTGATGAAATTTGGGTGTTGGTAGTCGGCCATTGACTTGCGTTTGTGTGGAGTAACTTTGATGTGAAGCTAGTGTTTGGTATGACAATGGTAGCTATTGGGTGTATTGTTGTGTGGGGATTTTACCCACACTTGTATCAAGATAAACTTTCTCCTTTCTCAACACGGGAAGCCCACACCTGGGCTTAACAATAGCCGACAATCGACAGCACTTCACTTACTTCTATAAACATCATATTAGTTGCGATGCTTTTGTAAGAAAGGGGCTGTTAATTCTTGTTTGCGTCTGATGTGTGAATTTATGTTCCAAGTAGACATGGAGAAGTCAAAAAGTTTCGCCATTTTAAGCAGGTACGTTTAAAAAACAAGTGTTTTATAATACTTGAAAATAATTATTACATATTAATAATAGTATACCCATTTCATTTTAAGCAGGTAGGTTTAAAAAACAAGCATTTTATAATACTTGAAAACATTACTTATGAATAATAGTATACCCATCTCATTTTAAGTAGGAAGATTTAAAAAACAAGTGTTTTATAATACTTGAAAACATTACATATGAATAATAGTATACCAATCTCATTTTAAAGAAAAGTTTGTTTTGTTTAACGATGCCACTGACACATTGTTTTTTTTATCTTATCAGTTATTGAACGTCATTATTTAACATGGTAATATAATGCTATTAACAGTTTTAAATTAAAAAAGTTAGAATTGATTAATTAAAAACAAGTAATGGACTGTGTAAACTTTAATGTAGCACATTGAATATGGATAATACATTTTCAACAAATTTTAACATCAAACAGAATTAGAAAAGTATAACTTGTACATTTAATTATCATATCATTTTTAACTATTTCATTGTGTGAGTGCCTTGTATAAGATTTGTCTAGGCTAAACTTTTAACCTTTTTAAATAAAGTTTTATTATCATTATATTACTGTGTCCTAATGTAATTGCTCTAATACAATAATCATTATAAATTAATATACATATTAATTAATTATATATAATTAAAGTAAACATTGTTTTAAATATCTTTAATGAAATTTGATTTTAAAAGATACTGTATAAAATGGTTTGTATAAAAGTTCATACTCAATAACAAAAATATTTACTGAATAAAAATATAGCTGTTTTCAATTAATTTTCCAATTTGAAGATACATTTAGATTGGACAAATTTGATTTTCTCTTTGATATTGTTAATTTAATTTAAAATTATCTACATTAAAATCTTAGAATGGATTATATACCTATTGTAATCAGTATGGAAATTGATTATGGATTAGGCACACAAGTATGATAATTAACATGGCTACTTGATTACAGTATGGATTAATTGCCTGTGAATAAAAACCATGGATATTGATTATACTATTAATTATATACAGTCAAACCTGTCTTATGCAGCCACCCAAGGGAGTAACAAAAAGGGGTTTCTTAAGACAGGTGGCTGCTTAATACAGATTATATTGTACTAAATTAGCTGATTTAGGAGAGAATAAAGGTAACCTTTGAAGACAAGTGGCTGCTTAATATAGGTTATATTGTACTAAATTAGTCAATTTGGGAAAAAGTAAGTGACCTTTGAAGACAGGTGGCTGCTTAATACAGGTTATATTGTACTAAATTAGCCACTTTGGGAGAAAATAAAAGTGACATTCGAAGACAGGTGGGTGCTTATGCAGGTTATATTG
>JAUTWP010171469.1:0-10184 GCA_033042655.1 Cyathermia naticoides | reverse complement strand
CATAATTCGGTTATATGCATAGAATTCTTCAGCACGGAACCATTTCCTATTAAAACAATACAAAATCGATCGGTTAAATGCATACGCATTTTAGCATGAATTTCCATATATATTGAGCATGTTTTTGGGAAAGGTCTACAGCATACGGGTACCGTATTCTTTTCTTTTTGTTTTTCAGTTTTCAAAAGAATGGAACTATTTATGAGTGGAATTAAGTTCGCGTTGTAATTCAGATTTTGTGATTTTCGCATGAATATTTCTCGCGAAGATATTTCTTTTTACGGTACACTATTTTCATTATTTCATCTTTTCAATTTGAATTACGATTTTTATATTTATTATTACATATAAAAATGCAGATAGAATATTCAATTGAGCTGTTCACCATGCTGAATAGCATAACTACTTCTTATGACTATACATACTATAAAACAGTATATATACCTGTGTTTGTTACTTGAATTTTGACACCTGTATGTGTACTGTGGTACCTGGTTACGAAGACTGCCCAGATGTACAAAAAGTTACCTTTATTAAGTGTGAGACCTTTATATACCTGTCAAAATAAGTACATGAATACCTCATTGTAACAATGATCCAACTACGTATTTGTTCAAATTGAGTAAATTAGCATTATTTTGTTTTCAATCATGATTCTTTATCTCAGTATATAAAGTGATTGCCTCTGAACAGAATGTGAAAGAACTAAAGTTATGGATACAATTTGAAATAAGAATTAATGGGCATTTTTGGGGGGAGGATGGTTCTCAAAATTTATTAAATGGATTGTATGCATTACAGGGAAGTGATTGGAAATGCCTTTTATATGTTGGGGCGTTTGTGACTGGTTCAAATGTATTTGAAATTACGGTATGAAATATCTATAAAATACATTTATTAAGGGAAATTATTCAGTGTTTATGCCTTCAATATATTTAAAATAATATATGCCACATGTTTTTATCTTTTGGATTACAGATTATTGATTTTTCAATATGTGATTTATAGCTGTATTCCCTTTATTTTGCAAGATTAGCTACTATGCCTTTGGAATTGCAATATTTTGTATATGCCATTAATATACTAAAACACATTGAGTACACTACACTATTTCAATTCATATTTAGTGTTATGTTCTCAAAGTGTTTCACAACAGTATATACTCAATATGTAATGAATTCCATAAAAAACATGAAAAATGTAAAGTTTATTCTCAGTCACTAACTGTAAATTTCCTATTTGTTATGGTTAGCCCATGAAGTTCTGTGTAATTTCACATTTTTAATCAAATCCAGTCTATTAATTGTTGAAATTTTCATTAAATAAATAAAACAACACAATGTGCAAAGATGTTTTTTTGCATTTTTTATGGAACGCAGTATATATTTTTATACAGTTCTTTGTATATAACATGCTGAAACTCATAAAACAAAACGGTATGATGCTAAAAGTGAACTGTTGTATTTTCAAGTGTTTGTAAATAATTAAATGTGTATGCTTATGAATATCTGAAACATTATATCTCATTTATAATAAATTATATACATACATATGTAGGCCTACATGTATATTACTGGAATTTATGTATGCATGCTCATAATTCTTGAATCCTTACGGTAATTAAAACTATTTTGTTATTAATTAATTGCTGTTAAGGTTTATTGAATGAAATTATATTTTGAATGTATGTAGTGTGTAAAATAGTAAGATTATTCGGGTGTTGGTGATATTTTATAGGTTGTTAGTAGACTAATAGTTTTTATTGTATTAGATAGTGTTCAAAAAGTAAAATATTGTTTTATTTAACGACGTCACTAGAGCACATTGACTTTTTATCTTATCAGCAGCTATTGGACATCATTCATATGGTCATTTAGACACATTTCTTCAGAGGAAACCAGCTGCAACCACATGAGTTACTACATTTTGATTAGCAGCAAGGGATCTTTTATATGCACTTTCCCACATACAGGACAGCACATACCACAACCTTTGATTAACCAGTTGTGCACCACTTGTTGAACCGGAAAACTGCAGATGGGTCCACTGAGAAGGATAGATCCAACAACCGACTGCTTCAAAGGCAGGCACGCTACTGACTGAGATACATCCCGCTCAGTCCTGGATGCAGTGGATAGCTTAGTTCATAAACAGTGCTTAGAAGATGTTCGTTCTGAACGCAGATGTGAAAGAATATTGACTTGACATGAGAAGTAAAATGAAAACAAAGTATGTGAGTTTATACACTTTAATTAACATGTTTATAAAGATTGAGTACAACACATAGCTAGAAGATTTCATCAATTATGCCTGAGTACACTGATTAGCATCTTCACATACACTGCATGTCAGTAAATAAAACAATGAACACAATCAACGAAGGGATAACTCTTGTTAAAAATAAACCTAGTATAATATCAAGGGTGTTTTGTCAAAACCTCATATGTGACCATTTTTCAAAATTGAGGTTTTACATCCATGGACTGGACTGGAAATAGTTTTTATTTGCTTACATCACAAAAGTTTTCAAGCACGCCTGTCGTAGGCACAAACTGACTATTCCAGAGTTTCTGTCCACGACAGGGATTACATCCATTAGGACCGCATAGCTATTATGCAGATGATGATGATATTGTTTACATTTGCCCCACCAATTAGAAAAGAGATGAAATGGAGGTATTTTTTTTCCTCCTTGAAAATTTGGTTTTTGTCACATACGAGGTTTTGACGGAACACCCTCAATATACTGTACATACTGCATGTTAAAGTAAATCTACGTATATAAACTAAATGTGTATAAACAGAAAGCAAGAGACTATAGTTATTTTTATTATGCTTGTATACATGCCAAGTGACACCAGAAACAGTATGCATGCCAAGTGACACCAGAAACAGTATATGTACATTGGCAGATCCAGGGGGAGGGGTGAATTTTTTTTTATGTTCATGCCAAACATATTTTATTAATTTATTTGCAGTCAACTCAATCCAGCCACACCCTTAATTTAATTTCTAGATCTGCTACTGATGTATTTAATTTTCATTAATAAAGGATGTTATAGGAGAGGGAAGAGAGATGGCGGATTTATAGCACCATTTACTGGATTAACCATTATGCTATTTATTTTTTATTTTATTAAATATGGTTTATTCAATTCAAAACTACTGTTATTGCAGTGTCGGATCCAACGGAGTGCTAAGGGTGGCTAGCCACCCACTCCCTTCCTCAACAATTTTTTATTTTTTTATTATTCATTCCAAATTTATTTAATGAATTTTAAAAATTTACTCTTAGTCAACTCAATTCAGCCACCCCTTATTTTGTTTGTAGATCCGCTACTGTTACATATAGATTTTTATGTACTGCTCCTGGCATAACTAGGTATAGTGTTTTATTTCTCTCTAAATCTAATAACCAATTAAAAGCATGTGGGTTAGTGAACATGAATACATGCAGTTTGAATGATTAAAATGGCTTGATTACGAACACGTGTGTTAGAAACCAACAAGCCATTTGTGTTGATGACAAGACATGGGCACACAAATTCTTTGGATTAACTTATTTCAAAACTGATATGGTAAAATATAATGATCATAAATATGATAAATAATATTTAAAATGAGGGATAATATTTGGAAAAGCATTTAGTAATAAGCAAGCAGCCTTTCAGAAAAAGGGGATGTAGCTGTCCTTGACCGAGATTCTCAGTACCTTCAGAAAAAGGCTTTTTAGGTAGAAGATAAATTGTCATGATGTATTTGATGTCCTGAATTACGTGCTTCCATCAGATAATTGTTCATGCACGCTCCTTTGGGAGCAGCTTCTTACAAGGGCCAAAGGTTGTTCCCAATGAAAGTCTTTGAATTGCCTTGACTGAAACAGTTTATACACTAGAAATTAAAAATGTAAAGATGGTTCATTGCCTAGATTTTCAGTCATTTTACAGTAGCTCAGCATATCTGAATTGTCATGGATGTAGACATTAAACTTTCTAAACTGTCGCCAAGCCATGTTGCATCCTGGGAATCAGTACTTTCATTATTTTAACTTTGTATTTCTACCAATGTTGTAGAACAATGTGATGGAAAGATAAACAAATAGAACCACTCACAATTTCCCTGCAGATGATGTTTATGTTGCTCTAAGTCACATTGCATGTCATATTAACTTTTAATAATCTTAAAATGAACACAAAACATACAAACTAGTTCTCACAATATCGCTTGCAGTAGTAAACAAAACACAAATACAGACATTGTAAGACTGAACAAGAAGCACTTGATTTGATCATAAAATTACACCATTAACATAAAATTACACCATTAACAAAGTCTATGGCACATAATACAAAAAGGAAGAATACAAAATGAACTTGCAGGCTTGTAACCGGCTTAAAATATATGGATGTGTTTTGGTTGGGATTTAAAAAAAATATTTTTTAAGTCTGTTTTGCATCTAATATAAATTATAATTCATTATAATTTTTTAATACAAAAAGGCAGAATACAAAATGAACTTGCAGGCTTATAACCCACTTAAAATATTAATTTGTTTTTAAAGTCTTTTGAAGTCTGTTTTGTATCCAACATAATTCATAATAATTTTTAACATTTTATTTTTATTTTATTGAATGATTAAAAGTAATATATTATGTATAATTTATTTTACAGATTGTTTTTTTTAAATTATTTTAACAATTAGCCTGATTTATATAAAAAATAAAGTACATAATCATACTAAATTATTCCAAATGAAATACTTAAATGATAAAAATAAAAAATAAATTGCATTGGAATTTTAAAATAACATTTATTGATTAAAATTTGATTCAAAATCAAACTGTTATTTTATAACTAACATTGGTATATAATAAGCTGTATTAGAAATGAATCATAAAAAAATAAGAATGAAAAATTAAATGAGGCTTTAACTAATCACATTCAATTTAAAATCAATAAATACTTGAAATATTTCTTCAAGTGACTGGCACCGAAAAATATATTAAAAAAGCATTTCAAAATGCTATAAATAACTAAACAATGGCTTATCAAGCAGACTGTAAAAATAAATATGTAAATATGATTTAAAAATTGATATTATGCACAAAAGATAAAAACATTTATGAACAACATATAAAAACAACACCAAGTTTAATGTTTTTACAAAGCCTGGAAGAGACTGTTAATTTGACGTCATTACTAGTACCAATAAAAGATACTACTAATCTGACAGTGTATAACACAACAAAACAAAATAGTAGTAAGAGCTAAAAGATTTTTATTTTTATGCACCAAAACCTCTTTTTTTATGTTCACTTTTGTGATATGCAAGAATGTCCTTATCTCCCCTAACATGATGCAAACTCATAAAAAAATCAGCATCCATATGCACGAAGACCATATAATTTTAAACGCATTTAACTCCCTATACCTTACATGCAAAATATAAGCTGGTTAGCAGATAAACGCGGTTAAATATGTTAAACAGTCTTCATGCATATGGCCCCAGACTGATAAGTGTACATTGTAAGCAAATAACGACATAACAAATATAACAGAGAAAATGTTGTGAATATTTATGAAATGATTGTACACTATATACAATTACCTGTACTGCATATGGTGTGATTTTTATCCCTATGCAATATATACAAAAATACTTCACTACCAACACATTATCTGCTTTGTAAATCCTGGGCCCATAAGCACAGACCCCGGTTATATTATTTAAAAAATGTAATAAAAACATGGACATAAATTCAAAAAGCAAATTATGGTCCAAGGTTAAAATATTTTGTACAAAAATAAAAAAGAAAGAAAAAAACGTTTCCTAGTTCCAAACATCTTGATATGTTGTTTTATTCAAATGACATTTTGTTGATTTTTTTTAATATATAAAAAATAAAATGTTTTCAGAACAAGATTTTATATAGTTGTCTTGACCTACAGAATGCAAATGAATCTCTCAAATGCCTTATTGTTATATTCAATGATTGTTATGATTGTAATGAAAATATGTTAATAATAAGGCAAGATATATTACAAATGATTAAACAAACAACAGTTATTAAATAGTTACATGTGTTTATCTTGACTAACAGCACACAGATAGTCACATGTTGACAATATTATATATACAATTCTTGATTAGCTATAATATACATAATTATCCTAATGGCTTCTAGCTCACAGTAATAACTTAAAATTAAGTACAGTCAAACCTGCTAAAGTGGCCACCTGTAATACACAGCCACCCTTTTGCAAAGGTCACCTTTATTTTCTCCCAAAATCAGCTAATTTAATACATAACCTGTATTAAGCAGCCACCAGTCTTAAGAGGCCACTTTTTGTTACTCCATTGGGTGGCAGCTTAAGACAGGTTTGATTGTATTAGGATCCATGCTTAATTTTATTCTATTCAATATGTGTAGTACCAGTATTAAAGACTTTTAAATTTAAACCCTTAGTTTTGACTTTAGTGTATGATAAGCTTTTTTTAATGTTCAAAGTGGCTAAACACACAACAGCCGGTTATATGCCACTCAATTGTGTAAATGGCATTTAAAATCTTAATTAAATATTCACAACTTAACTTGAACACACTTTGTTCACAAAATTACCAATAGTCATTACCAGTAATAGTTTTAGTACCTGCCGGTTGTCTAAAGAACCAGTGCCGGCTGTTAAGCTGCCATTTAGCCTGGGCTCTACAACCGCCTGCCAGTTGTTTAGACACTACCTTTAATGTTTACTGCAAGCAATTTGTATGTCCATGAAGTTTAGACATTCAACATTTTTAACTTATGTTTTAAATTTAGACATTAATTCTAAATTTATTACAATCAGTTTTGATGGTTTTAAAATGTAAACATGCCACTTTAAAGTTTAAATCTTCAGTTTAAACTTTTAAACATTTAAACTTTTACACATTTATAACTAAGTGGCATGATTAATGTTTACCATTATCAATGTGCACAGCATTAACATTTTAGTTCAATCTTTTAAAAAATTAATAAACATGGACCTAGATTAATTTTAAGTTAAAAATAATAAATAGATACAAGTATATTCACATACAGATAATACATTAATACACAAATAGTTGTACACAAAACACAAAATATTGTCAACAGATGCCAACAGAATGATTTATAAAACTTTATAGTTTGGATTTAAAGCTTGTGTCACGAATCCATCAAACCTAAACAGACTGCATAGACATGCATGTTTTACACACATATTTATCACCCCAGCGGGCACACAGAACCAGGGAAATATAAATAATAATTTCCATTAATTTCATTGGGTAGTTCAGTTCACTTTGTCCAATGAAAGTGCTGGTACTAAAAAATACCTGGCTACAATCTAACTGTAGACCATTGAATCATCATGATGGAAATCAAGTCAAAACATTTAACGTCTACATTCAGAACAAGCTGTTATAGCAGATGCTCATCTTGGGCCCCAGTTATGACCTCAACCATTTCTGCAGCCCAAGCCTAAACTGATGGAAATGAAGTGTGGGATTTAAATAAGTTTGTCCAGATATTTTTACAAGTTTCTTAATACAAATGTATGATAAATTTGATAAGAAAACTTAGTAACCATTTAACTTTAAGTCCAAATTTTAAAGTTTTATAAGCATGGACCAGTTAGTATTGCTGAACTGTGTAATGAAAATCTAATATTTCATTCTTTTACCATTAAGTCCAAACTTTAAAGTTTTATAAAAAAGGCCCATTTAGCATATCTGAGCTATGTAATGAAGATTCATTCATGGTTGTATGATTAACTGGTGGTTTTGTGTAAACACTTTAGAAGGAAGGACATGATGTTCTTTGGATGTGACTGACATCAACCAGTTTGTACCAGTCGACCATGGTTCCGTTGATGTTGAGATTGCGCATACACCCATCAAAGCCTACGTTGGATGAAGCTGCACCCTGGGGGGCAAAGGTCTCTGTAAAGAAAATAATACATTTTTTATTAGATAAATTCTAGAGCTGGTATGATTTGAAAATTGCACATACACCCAGACTAAAAACTGGTCCATATAATAATCTATCATGAAATCACAACATGTGGATATCCTAATCCTATATCAGCTTAAACACTTTTAAGCTTACAACTTACATGGAATTCCTAATCCAGACTAAAACCTTTTAATAAGAATGTATTATAAAATCACAACTTATGTGGAATTCCTAATCCAGACTAAAACATTTTAAGTGAATAAGAATCTATGATGAAATCACAACATGTATGTGAATATCCTAATGCTATAAACTTTAAAGGTTACAATTCACGTGGATATCCTAATCCAGACTAAAACCTTTTAAGCTTATAAGAATGTATTATAAAATCACAACTTACGTGGATATCCTCCTATAAAGAGCGGACTGTTGGTGTTGGTTTTGCGTACATTGCCTGAACTTGGCATAAACATCTCCGGCATGTCGTCTAGCTGTACACTGATGACATTACGTAACACCTGCACTTTCACGGTATGCCACCGCTTGTCACAGGCGGCATATAAGTTTTCATTTGTAGAACGAGCCACAAACGGTTCTACACCGTCTTCGTTCTTCAAGCTAAACTGAACCTTTCCATTATAAAGTTCTAGCGTCATACCGACTTGTCCCCCGTCACTGCTGACGGTTAGTATAATACCATTTTGTTTTGATGTTCGGAACTCCAGACTAACTTTTAGATTTTCACCAACCTCAAATTGATGAGCTGTAATAGAATAAAAACAAAATGTTAAATAAATTTAGTTTCTGGTGCTAAGTCAAAACCACAGAAAATCCATATAATTGACTTACTAAGTATCTTTTTTGAAAGTTTTAAACTCAGATTGGAATAGCAATTATTGTTTTTATTGATGTTTTTATATTTGTATATATTTAAAAATATTGTTATATTCTCCCACACTAATATATATAGGATGTCTTGTGATATCATAATTTATCAGCACGAGTTGATAAAAATATAAAATCCAAGGCAAATGGTCTGGAGACAATAATATTTAAAAAAAAAGAAAAGAAAAACAAAGAAGAGGCAAACCAGGGCTCGAATTTAAGAATTTGTAAGCCAATTTTGAAATGTTTAGGCCATAGGTGAAAGACTCACTGAGGGCAATTTTGATTCAACCAATAGCAAATTTTGTTAAAAGTTAACAATAAATAAACATAACAGAACAGTTAATTTGCCAGTGGCTAAAAAATGCCACCGTTGAAGCATCTTGCCTATGGCAATTTATATAAAACCAGCAGCAATTACCGTCATTAAATTCAAGCCCTGTATATATAAAAATAGTAGATTATAAGTAACAAACCAAATATTCCCCATGAATTTCCCGTGAACGCTGCTCCTGGTTCAACATCCTTGCTGCAGAGAAACACTCCCCTAACAGTCCTAATGTCAGCAAAATCTATGTATTCCTTGTTGATGTAAAAGTTTCTAAGACACCCTCGAACACTATGAGTAACCTAAAAATACCAATAAACATAGTCACAATATATCAGAAAATAAACTTTTGTGTTATAAAGTAAACATATATACGTTTTGTGGTGTGAAATATGGTACAGTGGACTCTAAACTGGCATTTGTCTTTTTCTGATTTCTGTGTAAACCAGCATGATTTCAAATCCCATCCAGCTTCACAACACCAGATAAAATCTGTTTAAATCGGCACTCACTCTAAACTGGCATATTTTGTTTGTCTAAACCAGATTCTCTTTGGACCAAGTCCACTGTATTTACAACAGCTGCTACTAGCTTCCATGTATTATTAAGTTTAAGTCCCGAGTGGAAATAAGTTTCCTTACTCAGATTTCGAGGAACTTACTCTTGATAATACATTAAAGCAAGTTTGATATTCTATTTATTACCCCAGCCTGAATATCTTTATTTTGCTTTTCATAAATGGTTCTATCTGCCTATGACTTAGAATTGTAAACTCATGGGTTCTAGAATAAAATTTTATCCACTGGCCATCGGGCAGTGGTTTAACAAAATTCACCGGCCCGATCTGAAAATTCACTTGCCCAACCTAGCCAATAATAAAAAAAGTAAATTTAATTGTTCATTTAAATTTAATTAATTTTAAACATTTTATCAGTGACAGTTCAAAAAACGTAAGCGAATTAAATAAACATAACACCTAAACGTGTTTATTATACACT
>JAUTWP010171458.1:0-10184 GCA_033042655.1 Cyathermia naticoides | reverse complement strand
ATTATAACATAAAAATCAATGTGTTCCAGTGGCGTCGTTAAACAAAACAAACTTATTTTTTTTTTTACTTATCATCGGTTATTGGACGTCATTCATATGGTAATTTTGACACAATTTTAGCTGAAACCTGATGTTGCCACATAGGATACTCTTTTCAATAAGCAGCAAGGGATCTTTTATATGCACTTTCTCACAGACAGGACAGAACATACCACATCCTTTGATGAACCAGTTGTGGAGCACTGATTGGATTGGAAAATAGAACAGGTAGTTGACATTATTTCATTTTATTCACCAATTTCATGATGGAATTGAATGTTTCAACAAAGAAGAGTATTAATTCCTTTACAATTATTTTATAGTTTTGATAAAGGAATAATTTTTTACCAGTACTTAAATTGGATTTTAGTTGCTTGTTTTTCTTTTTAGATCATGTTGGTGTTGAAATATCAGAAAGTGAAATTAATCATCTGAGAAGGTTGCATGAAATCATTGAAGAACAAAAAGCCTTTATGTGAGTGGAATTTGTTTTTGTATTTCACCAATAGCTCCTATAAGTTTGACACAGTAGTTGAAGGTATTGTAAAATATACCATTCACACTCTTTGATGTCTGGTGTCACTTTTCATTTATAATATATATCATTATGTATTATTTCATTAATATTATCATCATAATTAAAAAATATAGTAACAAAAACTGGCATAATTATATGACGAAGAGGGTAGAAGGGAATGATTTGTTTCATAGTTTATAATATTTATACTAAGAAATTCTAATAATTCAAGTTTATTTTATAGCCAATCAGACACATCGGATTCTGAAATGTCTGAGAGTGAGGCAAGTCAGACTGATATTCCGGCAACAGCTGCCTCTCTGGTAGATCTTCACCTTTCTCAGGAGACAGGTACGGTGTTACATAGGCAGTGGTGTAGTTATGTGTAATTCATGTTGTGTGTTTTATTCAAATATGTCAGTTATTGGTGGTATTATATTTAATAAAATTTATCATGCAATCAGACATCCTGTGGCCCAATAACACCTATCTGGTAATTAGAAGTGTTATCAGGTTAGTGCCTGATAACACATAGAAATGAGGGTAGCAATGAGGTGTTATCATGCACTAGGAAATGCATTCTGCACAGGTCAGTTGCCCAATGATGCGATAATTTGTAGTTTTTCAAACATCCAATTCCAATGAGAAGAAAAAATACTGAGATATGAACCCATTATTAGAAGAGTGTTTTTACAGGTACTCTAGCAAAAAACTAACTAAATTTTATTAATTACATTTATATTAATTAACATTATTAATATCCATATAAATAATGTAGGAAATTGTCAATTTGGATGGAAAGTCTTTATTATACAAATTTGATATATTAATAGCTAGTGTTAAAATACACAATAGCACTCAAATTTAATATGTCAAAAATTTATTCATTTACCATCTGCATTATATTTTAGTATTATTTACAATTTTTATTTTTATTCAGATTCAATCAATGTGCCATTTTCTCATAACTCTGATATAGTGGAAGAAGAGCAACCCATAATTAGTCTAGAATCCATTCAACGAGTCTTGTCTTTCAGCCAAAGTTTCTCACAACCATCCTCATCTGCTGGTAATATAATTATTTGTGATCATTAATTTATGCTCTGATCAATAAATAATGTTTTTTTATATATCATTATGGGATCATTATAGAATTAATTTTAATTCTCATATTGAACAATAATATGTGTGTGTTTTTGTGTGTATTTAGATGTGAATCTTTAAGTACAATTATTGCATATTAATAATAATAAAAATCCTTGATTAACTAACTGAATTAACATCCACCATGAATGTTTTATTCAGTTTAGTGTATGTATAATAGCAAAAGCAATAACCGTAGCTTGATCTTTCTGTGTTTCATCATATTTCATTTTAAAAAATTATTATTGTTTACATCATATAACTAACATTACGATTAAATTCTCTTATTTAATTGCTGTAGAAACTGTTACTGAATCTTCAGTGACTGATGTGCTGGCATTGTTAGCCAAAGAATCTTCACCAGCTTCTTCCCAGCTCAGCTCATCACAGTTATCTGCCCTTGAGGAACAGGATAGTGTTATAGCAAACGTCATTCCTGATGACAACGTTTTTCAGAAAGATCAAGATGAAACTCTGGAGATGTCACAGAGAATTTGGGATGGTGCTGATGATGACAGTGATGTGGAGATGCACTCAGCAGAGGAGGAAAATAACCAGTCTGAGTAAGCTGAATATGTTTCTGTATGTAGGAAACAAAATAAGTTGAAAGATTGTCGACACTATTTAATTTTATATGTGATAGAAAACCTGTTTTTAATCAAACATTTAGATTCATTTACTCCACTTACAATAGAACCCCAAAAATGTATAATTTATATTTTTTTAATAAATTAGTTCATGAGTTGACAATAAAAGACTTGGCTTCAAGGTCTTGCTAAATTTGTGAAAACTTACATATATATAAAAAGGTAATTTATTAAGGGAAATTTAAAATTGAATGCATTTTTTTTAAATTGCAGTTCGGCTGTAGATTATAACCTACAGGGCATAGATGATACATGGGACTTTCCTCAAGATTCAGAAGAGGATCAGGATCTAAATGAATATGTTATACCACAGCTAGATGGTGCATCAGATAAAAAACCAGGTGTGTGCTCAGTCAAATAAACTACACATTTTAGTCATGATTGTTGCATTTATTACATTTTAATACATAAACAGAATTATCCCACTACCCATATAGTTATAATGAGTGGTGCCTCCCAACTTTTCTATGTTATAATTTCTGGAATAACTCTATCTAAAATAGTGATGATATTATTATGAAAATAAATGCAAAATATTTGATATTCTCATGAACTTTAATAATACCAGTATCTAAATACTCCAGTACCTTTTTTAAGATTGATGCTCTCAGAATTTTTTCAGAATGAAATATGTTTAGAGTTAGATTATTTACTGCATTAAACATATAATTACCGAATGTCTTTTCTTTTTTAGAATCGAAAAGACGAAAAAAGCGTGTGGCAGGGAGAGGACCTGTATTATCATCAGAGTTTGACACAAACTATCAACCCCAAAACCCTTATAACACAGGACATGGCTCTGACACAGGTTATACAGCACCAAACCAAGAAACGATGCCCTTTCAGCCATTAGAGCAAGACACTGTGCCATTTCAGCCACTAGGGACCCAGAATCCAGATTACAGTCAACCATGGAACCAAGACGCCCAGAATCCTGCTGTCCACGGTAATCATCAGCAGTATGAAAACTGGCAACATAATGCATGGCAACCTCCAGTGAACTCACCTAACAGTGCAATGAACCATGGCAATTACCAGGCATATTACAACCATCCTCAATCCACTGAGTCAAATTACACATATTCATCCTATCCCATGCATAACCAGCAATTCAGCCCTAGTTCCTCAGGTTATGACATGCATTCTCCATCATATGATGTGAACACTCATAGCCATTTCTCAGGGAGTCCAGGCATCGGAGTTACAACACCACAAGACTCATATCAGCAGATGATGCAGTTTGCTAATCAGAGTATTGCAAACACAAATCAGTATGCCAGCCCATCAAAGAGTTTTCCCCATATTTCCAATGATGATCCTTCTGGTCATGCTATGAGCATGGGAAACAACCTAGAGGAAACTCTGCTTAACGAAGCTGATACATTTGGTCAGCTGGTAAGTGCTTTGAGCTCCCCAGTGCCACACACAGACCTGACCACAACTGTCACTGATCTGGATACTCTTCAAACATGCATCAGTCCTTCAAGCTCCATCAGCAGAGTTGTGTCTGGAAGTGATAACAGTCAGCAGGATTTATTTAACAGTCCACATGATATGAACAAAGCCAGATCAATGTCTCTAGATGAAAGCAACCATTCAGAGTGCCTTATGGATTTATCTAACTGCCGTGGCTTTATTCCTGGTGATTACAAGTGTGTTCCCAGTAACAATGTATCCACGAACATGAATGTGAACTCTTCATTTTCTCCTTTGGGTTTAATAATGAATGAGCAAGCTAATTATTCTTCATCATCTGCTATGTCTGGACTGTTCAATCTTGTGTCCAATATTAGTGATGACCTTACGTTTGAACCTAAATGTATTGAAGGTACGGGTAGACAAAATATTACAAAGCTATCACTTAAACGGTCAAGTTCTTATTCATCTGCTGTTTCTGATAGTCGATTGCATTCTGCAGCAGGATGGTCAGTTCAATCAGACTCTAACTACACAAATTTGAACAATGTGTGGAATGTTTCTGACGTGTCTTCACAATCATCAGAAACAGGTATGCCCATGTTCAGCAATAGAATGGTGGCATCTCGGACATTTGGTAGATCTTTTAGTTACCAAAATGATCAAAGTAATCCAGCAAAACCTAAAAATAAGACTCGACGTCGATCAAAAACAATGTGTTCACAACCTGTGCCAAAAGAAGCAGCATATACATATGCTTTCCACATACCAACTCCAGTATTCAAGAGACTGAAGATTCATCAGAGCTTTAAGAAGATTCCAGATGAAGTTAAAGTTGTCAGGATGCACCCCAAGGATGCAAGGAAGTACAGTCTACTTAAAATAGGGCGTGAGGTTGTTGGAGTCCAAAAGCTGTCTTCAGATGAGATTTTGAATTACACCAGATGCAACTATGATACAGATACTGATGAAGGAACTGATTTATTAGTTAATAAAAAGGATGGGAAATTGTCCACGTCACCTGTAACTTCTCCAGTAGGTGGTATCATAGCCTCATTGTTGTTTAGTAGTGATGATGAAACACACAATGCACCACCATTGCAACATTCGACAACTAAATCTATAAAGTTAGACACTGAACAACCAATTCCTGACTTGGGTCCTATTGAAAAATCTGATGAACAAATTGAAGACTTAAAGAACATTGAAAATATTAATTCACCAGACAGTTTTACAGAATATGTTAAAAAAGCAACTGCTTCATTAGAAATTGCTCAAAAACCTTCCAAACTTGAGTCTATCATTGAGCGAAAAATAAAAACTGTAGTTAATCCACATACGATCAAATCTGAAACCCGGGTGAATATTGTTGGTTCAGCTGGAAAGCCTTTAATTACTAAAAAGGAAATGCCTCAATCCAAGTCTTTTTCTGCAGCTTTTGAACAATTTTTAATGGCTAGTTTACCACAAAAAATAAATGACAATATAGTTGATAACTGCATAGATAATGAATTATGTGAAAATGTGAGAGAAAAATCATGTGAAACTCAGACTGATTATTGTGAGGATGAGTGTATGGATAATCACTGTGAAAATGTTATAGCAAGTTCTTGTAAAAGTAATTCTGGTTGTCAGGTAGTTGGTAAATGTATTGTGCCAAGTATTAAAAAATCAACAAGCCCGGTAAAGATGGCAGATAAATTAAAAAATACAAAATCTATTAACCTAAAAGTAGTAGATTGTCCTCAAAACCCATCATCACACGAAGAAATCGAGCCTGTAGGTTGTACCTCTTTCCCTCCTGTATCATCCTTCACATCAAATCATCATCCAGATGATTCAGTCAACAGTCGTAGTGTAAAACCAGCATCCAGTCATATGATCATAGAAGATATATCTCGCAGCTGTAGTCCAGATGTTGCATCAGCCATTACATCAAACAGTTCCCAAGAAGATTCAGTCAATTTTAATATGAAGCAAAGTTCCAGTGATAATATAGAAGACATATCTCGCAGTTGTAGTTCAGACATGGCATTGCCTGATCCTTGGAACTATAACCAAAATGGTTCAATGTGTAATCCCAAGGTGATGGAAACATCCAGTGATATTATTCCAGAAGATATATCTCAAAGTAGCTTGGATGATGCTCCAACTGTTAAGTGGAACTATGACCAATATGATTCAGTGACCAGTGGTAAGGTGAATCGAGCATCAAATGATATTCATCCGGAAGATATATCTGGCAGTTGTAGCTTAGATAATACACCACCCGTTACATGGAACTATGACCAAGATGAGGCAGTGGTCAAGTGTAACATAAAGGATACATCTCATGATTTTGACCAACGTGTTTCCCAGGGTTGTAACTCTGTTGATGCCTCCCCAATTCCATGGCACTATGAGCAAGATGACTTGGTAAACAACTGTAAAGAAAAACTTAAATCAAATTCTTTTAACCGAGATGATGTTTTACACAATTGTAACTCAGATGATGCCTGCCCAATTCCATGGAATTATGATAAAAATGATTCAGTTGACAACTGTAATCAGAAGCATGCTGGAGATGGAGCTCTTCCTGTAACACTGAACTGTAACCAACAAAATTCAGTGACCGGTTATAACCTGAAGGATGCATCACTTGCTGATAACCCAGAGGATATGTCCACGTGTTGTAACTCAGATGTTGATTCCTGTGTAGAAAATCCAAATGGCGGGTCCCACTGTAGTAGCCAACAGACTTGTAATACAACAATTGCAACCAACCTTTCTGATCAAGAGGATGTCCATGCCAGCTGTAATCCTCAGGTAGGTCAAGGTACACAGACTGTAGAGAATATTCATAAAGACTATCCTCATGATCCTCGACAGTGTCTAGATACATCAAATACAGACCATAAACAGAATGATAATGCTGTTAATGTTTTAACACTGAGAAACAATTTTATTGTAGATGATGTGACCTCCAGGAAAGACTCCAGCAACGATGAAATCTCTGCAAGTTCTCCACAAGATGCTGGATCTACTGCAGCTTTCCATAATCTCAAGACCAAACCAGATAGAAACATGGCCGAAACTGAGAGGGAACAACTGAGTGAAGCTGAATCAACAATGTCCAATGCACACTCGAGAACATCATCTAGAACAAGCTCCAGGAAAGAGTCATCCGACAGTAATGAATGCATATTCGAAGATATCTTTGTGAAACAATCATGCAATAAAAAAAGATTGTTAGCAAGTGTAAGTGCAATTTCTGAAAATTCTGACAGCAATCTTGAACTGCATGATATGTATTTTGATAGTTACACTTCAGAGATTCGAAGAAAGAGAACAGCTGCCAATTATTCCCCACGTGCTTTTTCTCATCTGTTTAAGATAAACAGTAAAAGTGAAAATAAACATCCCATTAAGCCAAAGAAGAAAAAGAAGAAGACCATCAAAAAGTTAATTCCTGGTGTCCATTATATTATTGTTGGGAAATTCAAAGGATATAAATCAATGGGAGTCAAATTGAAGAGACTCAAAATGAGTGTCCATGAATCTGTCAGTGTTATTGAGTATCTTGAGAAGAATCAAGTAGAGAAACGGCTTATGCAAAAGGCTGCTTTAAAGACTTTGCAAAAATTCCGATTCAGAGGCTCAAGTAGTTCATCAAATTTCAATTCTACGTCAGAGAGCAATTCATTTTGTGAAAAAATGGATGAAGTGTCGTCAGAGAAATTAGATAAAGATTCTAATGAAAAATCCATGAAGTGTGTTGCAGATAGACAGAAACAGAATAGTTTTGATTGTTTACCAGCAGTTAGTAACCGTGAAGTTGATCATCACAGTTCAGATTTTGTTTGTGCTGTTGCCAAAGAATCATGTCCCATGTCAGTAGGTGATTTGTCCAAACATCTAGATTCCAGTGAATTGGATAATGGATGCTTAATTTCATTACAAAATAAACCTTCCAAGATTTCTGAGAATTTCAAAGCAAAACAATCCTCTTTCAATCAGAGTGTTTCTTCAGATGACATTGATCAGTGTTTTGAAAGTTACAGTGAGGAAAAGCTTACTTCAAAATGTGATAAGAGTAGACTCTCCCTTAGGAAGAAAACCAGACCTAAAAATGTTGACCGTGTAGAGTTAATTACAACTATTGACAAAAAAATATTCCCAAGTTCTTACCAGACAGCAGTGAATATTCATATGTTTTCTAAAGATGTGGAGTCCGATACGGCTCTTGCAACTGGATGTGCTTCGTATGTTTCTGGAGATCATTCTGAATTTGACTCTAGCAATTCGAACGATTCTAGCTCCAATCTTAGTCAAAGGTGTTTTAAAATGAAAACTGGTTCTAAGCAGGATTCTTGTATGCAAAGTGCTTCATGGCAGGGTAATAATGCTGACAGTAAACATGGCAAGAAAACCATGAGAAAGAAGCTGACACGAAATCAGAAACTAGGTGTAGCATTTCTGTCCACACGGCGCAAGAAGAAAGGAAACAAAGAAGCAGGGAAGTTGATGAACAGTCTGTCCCTTCTTCACCAGGCTACCATAAAAAGCCTTGTTGATAAAAGTTCCGACATAACAACTGATGCAAACATATCTTCAGAAACTTTCAAAACATCCGATGACAAGATGGATATTCCTGGGCTTGCTGAGAATCCTGTACATAAAAACAACTCGATGGATCTGTTTGAAGCCTCTAACAGTAGTGTAAGTTGCAGTGAACCATCTATACAGGCATACACTGACAAGACAAATGACTACAAAGTAACATTTGAAGACACTATGTACAAGCTAGCCTTATTTTCTCCTCCACTCTCTGATTTAGGGGAGGTGTCACCACCAGTGCCTTTATCTCCCATGGAGTTGTCCAGTGATTCAACAAATATACCTCCACAGTCTGCAAACACTTCATTCAAATCCATTGGTGCCTCTCTGTCTTTTGAAAAGAATAGCACACAGAACTGTATAGAATCCATATATGAAACACCATTATCAAGTGTGGAGAACCAAAAAGATATGTCCATCTCTCCTGATCTTAAACTGCATGGACTGTCTGAAGCTGATAAACATTTAGAATTATCTGTTTTGAGTAAGTCAACCAATTACAATAATGCTTCCTTTCAAAAAGATAATTTAAATTCATCCAAACAATCAAGTGTTCCCACTCCCATAAAAACTGCAGTAGTTAAATTGTCTCCCTTGTTATTATCTGACATATCACATTTTAATGCACGTTTGAAAGAGAAAAATTCAAAATCATTAGAGTCTAATGCAAAATGTCCCAATTATAATAAAACAAACAAATCTGTTTCTCAGCAGGATGACAAATCAAATAACAGCAGTGTTTTGCTGACATCTCATGACCATGAACCGATCAAAGAGTCCGATACTAGTGTACCCTCTTCTTTTGTTGATATTTTAACTGATTATTCAAATCAGGATTGTTTTGATGATGGTAATGAGATGGAAAAGTCACAGAATCAGAATGTTGACAGCCATTGTTCTGGAGAAACTGAATATAACTGTACAAAGATGACCTCTGTTGCCCACACAAGCTGGTTACCAGTCTCTGACTGTTCAAAGGTTGAACTATTCTATGATCCTTACAATAACCCCCTCAAGGATCCCCAGTATGATGACATTTCTTCTGATGAGGATACCACTGAACCAGCTGATGCTGCAACAAGTGAAAAGAAACAAGATGAATCAACCAAGAGTTCAGGTCCATCACAGTCAACATCGTCCTCGAAGTCTGCAGAAACAGCTGCTGTTGGTGATGGAGATTCACTTGGTGCTTATAGTCAGATGGAGGAATCGAAACTAGGAGAAACGATGTCTCAAATCCAAGAAGGCCAATGTGGAAAAATTGTTATTTGTCCTCAGGTGCCTCCACCCTCAAAAAATCAGATTTCACTTTCAGCATCAGAACATGGACTCAGCATTGTACAGGCTGAGCGAGCATTCTGCAGTAATTCAGCAGATTTGCCAGAAAAGCCAAGGTAAGAATTTAATGATGATTGAATAGTCTTACCTTACTGCATTTAATGAATAATTATTGTAGTTTTGTTATTGTGTGTTATGTGTTGTATTTTACTTGGTTACTTTCATTCACAACTTCACAACAGTTTGCTATTATAATTTAATAGGCTGCAATACTGATGATCAATTTGGGCTATTTTCCATTCCAACCAGTGGTCCACAACTGGTTCATCAAAGGCTGTGGTATGTGCTATTCTGTTTGAAAGTTCATATAAAGGATCCCTTTCTGCTATGTGGCGGAAGTGGGCAGGGTGCAATTTGTTTTTAAAATTTTGATTAGCAGTTTTTCTACCAGATGAAAAATTGAATAGCAAATATTGGATTTTGATTAGCACTTTTATAAAATAAGTAAAATTTAATAAAACACATTCGTTTTATTAAAAATGCTTGTT
>JAUTWP010171447.1:0-10185 GCA_033042655.1 Cyathermia naticoides | reverse complement strand
AAATAAATTTGTTAAATTTTAAATATCATTTGGTGTTATTATTTATTGGTTTCACGCTTAAAGGTTATTTCTACCATTACAATACATATGTCACTAACACTTAGTCACACAGGAAATTTAATGTTTTAACATAAGAAAAAAACATTTATTTAAAATATTTAGGATACACATGTGTAGTTTTTTTGTGTACGGTACCCTACATTTGTTTTAGAGTATGCAATTTTATCCATTTTAATCCCTGCATACAGAAAAATAAATATTGTCAGTTTAGACGAGTTTATATTTAAACATGTAAACAAACAAAACATTATTTTATTCCATACACTAACATTAAACTAATCTAAACACTATGGGCCGAAATTACGAAGCATGTTTTTCTCTTAAACGCATGTAACTACATACATTTACAATGCTTAAACACTCGTGTTTAGCTAAAACAGGCTTCGTAAATTCGGCCCTATGAATCAGTTATATTTGATTTAAAAATAATGTAAATTAAAAAAAAGTTTTTTTCAAAGATAACTGAGAAAACTATTGTGTTATGCTATTGTTATTCCCATCACCCATGTGGTCAGTTAACAGAGCCACCAGCTCAAACAAGTCTAACTGCAATGAAATAAACTCTAACACATGCAAACGTTTGTTCACTAAGTCTTCATGCATAGAGAGTAGTACAGGGCTTGAATTTAACAATTTCTAACCCATGGCAATTTAAAAAAAGATTGCAGTGGATGAAAGACTCACCGACAGCAATTTTGATTCAACCTATGCAATTTGTTAAAACTTAACACATACAAATAACAGAAGAGTTATTTTGCCAGTGGCCAAAAAATGATACCAGTGAAGCACCTCACCTACAGCAATTTATACAAAACCAGTGGCAACTGCTGCTGATGCCAGTGTCAAATTAAAGTCCTGTAGTGAGCATGCATTTAATACAACATGAATTAATAAAAACAAATGAGATATTCCATGACAAATGTGACATCATGTCTCATCGTAACTGTTGGAAGGGACTGACTTGAAGAAAAGGTTGAGTGATAATGGAAGAAAGTCAGACATCGGAAAAGCTAATGATTGTCATAGTGGAACGACAAACAAAACCACTGTTGAATCAGTTGTGTATCACATTAAAATGCAGTCATAGGCAGATCTAAGTGAGTCCCGGTAGACTGGCCCCCTCCTAAATTTTTCTATTTTTTACATTGGAAAGATGTTTGGGAACGTTTGTGGCACTTAGGCTCATGTCATTGGGTCTCTCCCCCCAAATGTATTTTCTGGATCCGCCACTGGCAGTATTTGCATGAACTGCTTCATAACATTTTGATATTGTATTTTTCAAACCATTTGTAATAAATTTAATGTTTGTGTAGGAAAGGATGACATTAATTTTAGTCATGCATTTATGATTGAGACAAGGGGTGATGGCACTGACAAAACACACAAAGAAGAAAGAGTTGTCAACCAAAGAATAGTTCACACAAGCATACAGAACTGAGTATACATTTTGAAAACTATGCACTTGAGATGAATTAGGAAATACAGAGTTTTTCGATTTGCGGGTGTTATTGTCCATTTGATCCCACACGTCTCAATTTTGACTGAAGGCATTAGCTTGAGGTTAACAATGTAAACATTCGCGAGATCAAACGGGACAATAATACCCAAAAATCGAAAAACTCCGTACTTGGTTATTTCCATTCTAAACTGAATCGTTTTTCTATGGAACTAACTTTATATTTGGTATTTCTTGAAAAACATATATGGCTAATATTTAACTGTAGGCCCTTGAATCATAAACTTCGCTTGTTCTGATTGGTAATAAAGTCACTTTCTAATAACGTCATTAGCTTTCCAGGTGTTATTTTCATTGGATCCCAGAAATTAGTCAATCAAATTACAGATTATGCTTACTATCAGTTTACAATATAAGATAAAAACAGGCTTCATAAACTTAGTATTACTGGCATTATAAAATAACTCATTACCCTATACTATATGATCTACCACTTCTGCATGTAAGAGAAAAACACAGTATTACTGGTATTATAAAAAGATTCATTACCCTATATAATCTGCTGCCGCTGCAAAGGAGGGACTTTGAAAGAAACTGTTTACGACACCCCATCCTCCATCATCAGCCACAACAATGCGGGTATTCTTAAACCCTGAGTTATCTAACACATGCCTCAGTGTCTAAGATAAGATATAAAGTTGTGAGGTAATTATTTCATGCATCTTATACACATGCTAGTACAGTGAAACATGTTTGAACCGGACACCCATGGGACCAAGAAAAATGTCCGTCTTTCAGAGGTTTCCGGTTTTCACAGGTTAGATTTACATTAAATGGACACATTGGAACCAAATTGTTTGTCCCATTATGACAGGATTCCAGTTTCATGGGGGTCCGTTTTAAACAGGTTTCACTGTATTACCATAAACAGATTAATTTACACTACATGCATGGAAGTAATCATTCTTTAATAATACCAAAACTAACAGTTTAATTATTATTTGATAATAGTCTAGAAAGTAAGAATAATTATAAATTAACTATTGCATGTAGAATACTCAATAAGTGATTTATTTGTATTTTCCCACAGAGAGAACTACATATAACATAGTATGTGTCAAAGATATAATCAATTTACTTATGTCAACAAAAACTATACAATGGTAACATGCTCATATTGTTATGGAAGATTTGTACAAATGTTAACTTAAAAGTTAAAACAAAGTTAATATTTCATGTAGTAATGGGATGTGTTCATACAAATGGGGTGAATTAGTATACAAAATGGCAAAAATAAATGTAATTGTAAAATGCATTTATTTACTGACTAAACATATCCTTACCTCCACGTAAATTGTGTCATAAGCCTTTTCATTCCAAATCTTAAAATAAAAATATATAGATATATGTACATCCAACCATACACAATCATAGACCTACAGAGTACCAGTACTAAACAAGTTACACTGTTTATATTATGAATATGTTTTTAATAATACTGTGCATTTATATGAGTATAATTATGTACTATTTACTAAAAGGAACAACATAAATATCTAGAAAACATTCAAAATTAAAAACCAAATTTAAAAAAAGTAGGATTAAATACAAATGTACACTTTTTTAAATGTTAAATTATAGAGATTTTTAAACATATATTTTTATTCTAATTGTATTTTCAAATCCCACCATCATTTAAATTGGGTATAAGTTTGGTACATTCAAGTGAAATGTTTCCATTAAGAAGATCTCACCCCAATAAGATCGATATCCAAACCATGCACTTTCTTGGCTCCCCAAACCCACTTCATGATGTAAGTCGCCAACTGCACAGGGTCTTTGTAAGGATTCTGAGTTCCATTTCCAAGCCAGCCTGGGAAATTCCATGGTAGACCATAGAGCTTAATGTCTGGATTTCTCTAAAATAAAACAGTTAAACTCCACAGTAAATGAAGCAGTTCTTTATGCTATAAACAATAAAACAATTCAGATCAGTTGTCTATCCAGGGTTTCAAACTGTTGACAGACAATTTGATTTGTCAAATGCAACAAAAATTCCACTAGGAAATAATATTGAATATAAGAGCAATTAGTCCTATTTTTTCATATCAAATTGATTCATAACAGCACTTTTTCAATACGATGTTTATTTGGAATAGAAAGAGTCCAAGATTTTAAGATATTCTAATTTACTAGCGCTGAATTCAGTTAAATAGATGAAAATAGCACACACAATGAATGGTGACATACTTTCTTAGCTTCTTTCATGAGCCACCATTCATAGCCTCGGTTATAATTCTCATCCCATATGTTGTGCATGTGTGAGGCCTCAGTAGCATCTGAGCTTTGAGAGTCCCCTCCTATTTCCACCTTCAGAATTTGCAAGGCTGCTGCAAAGTTTGGCTGTAAACAAATCAAGTTTAAAATGTAATAATCACATAATAATGATGATAAATTTCTAATAATAATTATTTCAATTAATTGTTAAGTAGATGTAAAAAAAGGAATGTTTCTATTATACATTGTGTCTAAAAACAGTCTAACATAATATTATAATTGATAATAATTATAATAAAATCATTTTTCAATTTCCAACCTTAAATAAGTAATCCAAAATTTCATCACGCTGCTTTTCTTTGTAGGCCATTAACAGCTTTGAGGTTGCCTGAAAATTAAAATGAGAAATATTAATTTATTATGGTCAGGTCATATTGTTTAACGTCTACATTCAGAGCCAGGCTGTTATAGCAGACATCTCTCCTGGGAGCCATTAATGGCTCAAACCATCCACTGCATCCAGGACAGATAATAATATTAGTAGAAGAGAGGAAACCCACTACCGCCACACTAGTGTGGCTACTCTTTTACGATAAGCAGCAACTTCCCCCACAGACAGGATAGCACAAACCATTACCTTTGTTAAACCAGTGCAAGTGGTTACACCTTCCCATTGAGACTTGCGGAGCACTCACTCTGGGCTGGAGTCGATACTGAGGTTAAAAATCTCATGCTTCAACTGAGATTCGATCTCAATACCTACCAGCCTCACTAGTGTGGCTACTCTTTTACGATAAGCTGTAACTTCCCCCACAGACAGAATAGCACAAACCATTACCTTTGTTAAACCAATGCAAGTGGTTACACCTTCCCATTAAGACTTGCTGAGCACTCACTCTGGGCTGGAGTCGATACTGAGGTTAAAAATCTCATGGTTCGACTGAGATTCGATCTCAGTACTTACCAGCCTCAAGTCCGATAGTTTAAAATGCGTCAAAGAGGCCGGTTAAAATTTATTAAGACATCAAACATAATTTAATGCTGCATCATGGTGATTATCAGGACAACAGTTGACTCAAGAATCAAGTCTTAAGTTGGGCCTCTTCACTGCCTTCAGTGGAGCAGGCTGTAGCTCAGTGGATAGCGTGCCCACCTTTGAACTTGAAGCATTCGGTTGTCGGATTGATCCTTCTCAGTGGACCCAGCTGCAGTCTGGGTTATTTTCCGTTCCAACCAGTCCTCCACAACTGGTCCATCAAATGCTGTTGTATGTACTGTTCTGTCTATGAAAAAGTGCATATAAAAGATCCCTTGCTGCTTATCAAAAAAGTGTAGCCTATGTGGCGGAAGCGGGTTTCCTTCTAAAAATGTGTGCCAAAATGACCATATGAATGACGTCCAATAACCGATGATAAGATAAAATCAATGTGTTCCAGTGGCGTGGTTAAACAAAACAAACTTTTCTTTACCATGCATTCCTCAACCGGAAAAGTCTTTTGTTATACTCAACATTTGGTTGAGACCTTCACGTTTCCCAGGCGTGCTTTGCAGAAATATAATATAGTTAGGCTACTCATCTTACAAAATCTCTGGGGTGAGGTTAATTGGTTAATAAACTATTAAATTATTTCACTATTGCAGCTAGATACCATTTATAATCTTGATTCACAGAAAAGAATATCCGAAACCGGATTAATTTTTTGTTACACTTTTAACAATATCCAGGTGAAATAGTTTTACCTGTGAGTCACCTGCCCTTGCCCCATTTTAAATAGCTTTGCAAATGGCGGAATCTAAACGGTACAGGTAAATTTGATTGTTTTTCATTTTATGTTTAGAAGAAGTAGGCTGTATTTATTGAAACCAAACACTTCGTCAGATAACTAAATTTTAAACTGCAAATACTGTTGATTAGTCAATGCACATGCAGTTCGTGCGATTTAGTGAACGAAAGTTAAAAAGTTTAATCAGTCATTCAGTGTGAGTAAAATTGACTCAAGTGTTATGGGAAGTTTGCGGAAGTGTGGGATAGTCAGTGACAGCGTCTTTTCATGTTAATGAACACATTTTAAATAGATGCCGTCTAAATTGGATTCCAGCAGCTTGTTACTTGATATATCATTTATATGCCATAATATGGATTCCGGCTGATATTCATGATTTTGCAACCTTTGCTGTTAGCGTCATTAAATTTTACGAATTCCTACATAATATATCATTATCAAATATTTGAAGTAAACAACACCTGAAAACTAAAATATTTGATTGGGTCTAGCGGTGCTACAAAAACATTTTTTTCAAACACTTCTTTCATCAATGATCAAATATTATTTCTTTAATTAAAGAATTACAATTTGAATATATTATTAAACATTAAAGGTTTATTATTGAGAGTAGAAACAATTCTTAACTAGCTGTTGTGGATTACCATTAAAGTGTTTGGGCTATTTTTCATGCCTACCAGTGGTCCACAACTGCTTCATCAAAGGCTGTGGTATGTGTTGTCCTGTCTGTGGGAAAGTGCATATAAAAGATCCCTTGCTGCTTATCAAAAAGAGTAGACTATGTGATGGCAGTGTGTTTCCTAAAAAAAAGAAATGTGTCCAAATGACAATATGAATGACGTCCAATAGCTGCTGATAAGATAAAAATCAACATGCTCCATTGGCGTCGTTAAACAAAACAAAACTTTCTGCTAGAGTCTCCTACTAAGGGGAGCATGCTTGAACACTTGTTTGACAGAAATATGTAAAAATGAGGTTAAAAATCCCATACCTCGACTGAGAGATTCGATCTCAGTACCTACCAGCCTCAAGTCTGATAGCTTAACCACTCGGCCACTGATAACAGTTTAAAACAAACAACAAGAGCCATGTTGAATGAGCACCAGATATTGTTTGTTTAAACATCATTAAACCTGTTGTTAGGTTCCACCATTGTATCATCCATTAATAATCTAGCTTGTCCACCCCTTAAAATGAACACCGCTTTACCTATCATTTCTTCCACCATGCTATTATTATCTCCTAGGAAACGTAATCCTTTTGTCCACCACCCTAATTATCTCCCCTTTGTCTCTAGATGGACAGCCGAACAGACTCTGGATGAACAATGCTGTTATGTCATTGACTGCCCCCAGACCTACAGCATGACATTTTATAAACTGTTTCCCAGTTGATAAAGACCCACAGAGAGTTTCTAAGTAGTTCTGACTGGTTTGAGAATATTAATCACTGAATAATGCTAGAGTTATGTCCACTTGAATCCACCCACCTATTTAGGGATTAATTCCTGCACCTGCTGGTTTCATACACATGCTGTTTGTTTTTAGCGTAGAATTTTATTTATGATTAAGCAATTTTATTTTAATGTCCATAGCTTGTGATAGAATATTATATCTGAAGTAAATATTAAATAATAATAATAATAACCTTTTGTAAGCACTTTGTATTATTACTTGTAGAGTTCAGGTGCAAAATCTGTCATATATCTATTTTTTTATTTTCATAAAAAGTTTCTTTGTTTTAATTTTTAAGAACATATTTCATTTATTAATGGTGCCATGACACACATGGACACAATTATTTTGAATCTCAGCTATCACAAATCTAAAATTAAACATTTTTCATAACAATAAACATTCATTTGTGTTGAGGGCAAAATGGTCTATATCACATTTTGTGACTTGTATTGTGACTTGTGACAGCATGCTATCTTGCAGTGATAACATTTATAACATAAAATGACACTGAGATTTTAAGCAGGCATTTGCTAAAATAATTGTGAAAAAACCCCTAATAAAAATAGAGATTTGAACCATCATACAACATAATTTAATCTGCCATTTTCCTGTGTAATCTGTTGTTAATGAAAACACAGCAAGCAGCAGTATTTTTTCCATCTGAGAAGGTCTCACAATGAGCATTAAATTTCCGGACATGTCTGACATTAATTTTGTAAAGCAATTTTCTGAAAGGTTGAAAAACATCAAATCCAATCTGTGGTTCTGGTTACTGGATAAATTAAGTCCATTTATGAATTAGAATTTAAGCTTTTGTTGTCACTGGAAGACATGAAAATGAAAAGTGCATCTTGGTGACCTTTCTAAACACTGACAAGGCCTGGAGTTGACCTCCCATCAAGGGAGATAACACAGCCAGTTTAATCATCGGAGCAGATGGAGGCTTGCGGATGATCACACTCTGAACGAGAGCCGACATTGAATTTATTTTATTTGAAATGCGTCTTTGCGCATGAAATGCTCGATGAGTTTTTGTCTTGAGCGCTAATCTCGTGAAAATATCTCAAGAGTCTAAGAATAGAAAAGACTCATTTGGATTAAAAGGCAATTTGTCACATGTTTCAGCCACCATATGAATCGGACAGCAGCTTTTGTTTGTTCTAAACTTGAGCGTGTTGTTAATTAGCCCATCATTTAGAATGTTTCGCTTTTTTCAATAATAGTGGATTCATTCACATTGGCCATAATCATTAAAGACGTATAAACTCTAAAATTTTATGTGCAATGATGTTAAATTTACCAATATCAGAACTATTGGAATAAAGTTGAATTTGTAGCCCACATTTAAATGTGGATAACCAAAGAATCATTCTGCCAAATGACCAATTTTTATACAATTTTTTTATTTGCCTTATCAAATTTCATTTTAGCCCCAATTGAAATAATTTTCATTGAAATACTCCAAATTTAATTAAAGTAATATTCTTTCCAGTGTGAGCCCTTATGGCTCCTTTAAATAATCCTTTTCTTTTAATCACTCAAATGAAAAATGAAGAATAAGTCCAAGTTTAATAACTCATTTATTAATTCCATCCCCCCCCATCTTCCATTGGGAATAACAGCATGCTTGAACAATGGAAGCATGCAAATAGATTTACCTACCTAACCATGCAAATAGATTTACCTACCTAACCATGCAAATAGATTTACCTACCTAACCATGCTGGTTTCATCAGACCCACTGTACTAAATCATATAAATATTAAATAAGGAATAATTTACGTGTTGCGACAACATCAAAGGAAGACAGTCTTGACTCATACGACTCTTGACTCATACAGAGCATGTCCATAAAGAAAGTCTCGGAAAGTGTGTACCTGACACGAGTAGATGTAAGACTGCGGTCTCCAGCACATTGATTCGTAACTTGATTGTCACATTCACTCAAAATACCTGACACTGTAATTTGTCTTCAGACCAGAATAGATTTTATCTGCGGGTTATCATCATTTTGAACTTTATTTAGTTTCCCGGTGAGAAGAAAGAAATGAAATAAGATGAGCTGAAACTAGTGTTTGTTTTATTTAAATACGCCACTAGAGCACATTGATTTGTATCTTATCATCAGCTATTGGACGTCATTCAAATGAACATTTTTGACACATTTATTTTAGAAGAAACCTGCTGCCACCTCATAGGCTACTCTTTCTGATAAGCAGCAAGGGATCTTTTATATGTACTTTCCCACAGACAGGACAGAAAATACCATGGCCTCTGATGAACCAGTTGTGGACCACTGGTTAGAACGGAAAATAGCCCAAACTGCAGATAGGTCCACTTAAAAGGATTGATCCGACCAACTACTTCAAAGGTGGATACACTACCGAGTGACATCCAATAGCCGATGATAACATAAAAATCAATGCGCTCCAGTGGCGTTGTTAATGTGGCAGTCTCTGGGTTTTTTTTAATAGTTAACCATTTTGTATGTTTGTTTAATGTATGGTGCATGGTACCTAAATATGGTACAGCAGATCATTGCATCAGAAGAATGAAGCATGATGTGCATCAAACAAATATACACGATATATTCTAAATGGTTAAATATTTTTTTTAAAACAGACACTGCGACTTTAAAAAAAAACTTTACCATTTGTATGGAAGCATCACACAGCTTTGACATGTTTTGCATGCATGCACCACTGCAGTAGGATAGGAATTGAACACAACTGTGTTTATTAAATGACAATTGCTCTGCTCCGAGTGTATTTGACAGAAAATCAAAACTGGTGAGTAATAGGCACATCTCATAACCAGGTTACATGATCTGTTAGCATGTGTAAAATGTATCATTTCAAGGCTTGTTTAACTTTATCTGATATCAAGAGCAGAAATAAGTGAGCAAAATAAAGGAAAGTTTGTTTAGTGACACCCAACACATTATGGAATCAGTGGCTGTCGGAAGTCAAACATACAATATTTATAACTGATTTTGTGGGACTGTCATCGATATTGTTTCTACAATCCTTTTACATGTTCAATCGGAGCAAGATGTAGCTCAGTCGATAGCAAAGTAACAACGCCACTGGAACACATTGATTTTTATCTTATCATCGGTTATTGGATGTCATTCATATGGTCATTTTGACAC
>JAUTWP010171436.1:0-10185 GCA_033042655.1 Cyathermia naticoides | reverse complement strand
CACGCTATCGTCTGAGCTACATCCCGCTCATATTGCGAATAGAGCTACCATGAGCTCAACGTTTTTTGGAACGTGTGTGTACGTTTGTGATAGTTGCCATTCTTCTAGGACGTTTAGCACCGTTCATGCTAATTTGGTGGATATATCACTATCAGCTGTTCAAAGTCTCCAATTCCAAACATCATAGATCACACGCATTATATATTTTAATATGTTTTGAATGTGTAACACACACACATATTAAAACATTTTATACATGTATGTATCATTTGTTGTACAATGCATGTATATGTTATAGTCAATGTGTATAACCAGACAATATGTATAATGCCTGAAAATTTCAGACAATATGTATAGTGACTGATTCACTCAGGCAATATGTATATTTCAAGGTCATTTTTAGACATTGCCTGAAATGAAAGATCCATCATTCATTGACAGCAATTGTTGTAAAGGTAAACACAACTAGTGGCAAAACTTCGAAAGCTTGCACGCGAGTGCATGCCTCTACTCACGGGTGCGCATCTGACTTTTGACGTTCAGAGGCGAGCGCCCGCTAATGTTTGCGAGTGCCTGCAACTCTGTACAAAACAGTAGTTTGTTTTGTTTAACGACGCCACTGGAACACATTGATTGTTTGTATCTTATCATCGGTTATTGGACATAGGCTACTCTTTTCATTAAGCTTCAATGGATATTTTATATCAACTGTTCCATAGACAGAACAGTACATACCATGACCTTTGTTGAACCAGTTGAGGACCACTGATTGGAACGGAGAATAACCCAAACTGCAGCTGCACCCACTGAGAAGGATCGATCCGACGACCGACCGCTTCAAGTGAGCTACATCCCGCTCCTTAACTCTGTGCATGCCAAATGTCTGATTGCTGTCGTTATTAAATACATTTTTTACAAATTTTAATAACGAATCACATGATCTTGATCAGACTTTTTACAAATTTTAATCGGGAATGGTCATTTCAAGACGGCAATAAAAATCCTGAATGTGTGACTGAGGTCTTAGTATGATAATCGAGAAACAAAACCCATCTCGAAGTCAGTTTTTGAAGAGCAGAAAACATTACCCAGACTGAGTGCTCCGCAAGGCTCAATGGGTAGGTGTTTCCACTTGTAACGACCACATGTTCCATCACTGGTTTAACAAAAGCCATGGTATGTGTTATTCTGTCTATGTGAAAGTGCATAATAAAATATCCCTTGCCGCTTATGGAAAAAGGTAGCGGGTTTCCTCTCCTTTACTAACATTAATATCTGTCCTAGACAGACAGGTCAGTAAGCTGAGCTGTGTGTCCATGACAGCGTGCTTGAACCGTAATTGGATGTAAGCACGAACACAAATATAACTAGCAACATCAGTTAAAACTAGCACAACTCGTGACCATTGTACCGTCAAGTCGTAGAAACAATGACGTTTTGACTTGAGTATTTGGTAGTAGACGACATTATTTGATAGAAAGAACGCACGAATTTATTAAAACTGAAGTTTTTCTTGTATGTTTTATTAGTAAAAGATAACAAAGGGGGCGGGATGTAGCTCCTATCAGGTCCCCATAAGATAGTCAATTGTCAAATGTCAACAAATGTCCAGGGAAAAAGAGTTTGGAAAAATAAGAAATTAATACAAGTCTGAAAGCTGAAAATTAAGACATCAAGAATAATAAGAGACAGAATGTGTGCAGAATGGTTAATGCAAAAATAAGAACATCAATCAATATATTAATTTAAAATGTCTGAATGTCACTGTTTATGTTCAACTTAATTGAACAAAATATTTTAAATTAAATTGTTATATTTAATATAATTAAACTTTTAATACACTTTTTGACTAATTAAACTTTTAAACACACAAATTAATTTTACAAATTAAATTTCTTTAATTAACTTTTAAATTAAGTTTTTAAATTAAACTAACATTTATTTCTTTAAAGAATAAACACTAATTACTTATTTTACAAATTAAATTATATTTAAATATTAATTAATTTATTAAACTATAAACTTAAATGAAGTAAATTAATATTCAAGTATAAATAAAAAACAAAATTAAATAAAACTATTTTAAACTAAATTCAAAGAAATAAATCAAAATAAATCAAAACAAATCAATCAATAAATAAATCAACAACACAAATTAATCAATGCATCAACCAATTCATAAATCAATCAATGAATCAATCAATCGATGAATAAGTAAATAAATAAATGGAATGGATCTTAATTGATTGTAAGTCCAAATTGAAATAAATTAAATAAAAATAATAATTGTTTTAAATACAAACAAACTTGAAATATAAACACAACTAATATGTAAATAAACCGAAATGACTCAAACTTAAATTAAATAAGAATAGTAAATAAATACAAACTACTACAAACAAAATGAATTTAAATTAAATTAATTAAATTTGAAATACAAGTCAAACTAAGAAATAATTAAGTAAGGAAAATAATTAAAAAATTTAAATCAATATTTACATTTAGATGTTGAATGATTTTAAATACTAATAACGAAGTGGGTTTATTAAGCTGCAGAGAGTATCCAACAAAACTAACATTTACATGTAGATAAAAAAATTAAACCAGAAAATGTCAAACAAAAAGAACAAACTTATAACGAAAATAATTAAACTCCAGAGAGCGTCAAACAAAAACAACAAACTTTTGACAAAAAGAATTAAACTCCAGAGAGTGTCAAACAAAAACAAAATTTTAATGAAAAGAATTAAATAAATAAACAAACTTTTGATAAAAAGAATTAAATAAATAAACAAAATTTAGATGAAAAGAATTAAATAAATAAATAAATAAACACAATTTAGATTAAAATAATTTAATAAATAAATAAGGAAAGGCAAATAAACAGAAATTACTGATTACAATAATTTAAGTCAAATTATTTTATGCACACAAATATTATAATGTCTCTGAATAAATGTAAGATGCTGTTGCCTAATATACATTAAATGTGTTACTCACATACATCGTTTGGAAACTTGACAGCACAACAGCAAACAAAGCACAAAATAAATATAAAAGGTACAGTTCTGTGACACAGTTTTTCACACCAAAAAATCCGGAAATGTTCAGTTCATTATTGACCTTGTATGGCTCCTCACTTCCGGTTCCCCTCATCTCCAAAGAAACGTCGGCTCCACTGTAGTCAGTCGATTATTTCCGTCAAACAGATTTAAGAAATGAATCTCCAATGTTCAACTCAATTTATTTATTTCATCCATATTTTTCCTTTTCACCCTTTCGCGGTGGGGGATTGGGCAAGGTTGAATGGGTGTTGTTAGTTCACTCTTTCTCGTAACTCACACAATTCAATATGGCTGCTGTTAATTAAGTCTAGAACTCAAAAGAATCGTCTTCTCTCCAGGTAGGTTATGAATAAAGTGGTGATAGCATGAGGTCACCAGAAGCTATCCAATAGATTAAGAGGTCAGTGGTCATTGTCAAAGGTCATTCCCTAACACAAGTTGATACTATTACCTCAACCAAACCCTTTGATTAAAACTTAGTGCATGCTTGTGTCTTTGTACAGTGCAGGCAGTGCAATTATTAAAAGCTAAAATGTGTATGTGCGTTGTGTGTATGTGTGTATGTATGTGTGTATGTGTATGAGTATGAGTATATGTGCGTTGGGTGTGTATGACTTGTGTATGTATGTGTGTATGTGTATGAGTGTATGTGTGTTGTATGTGTATGAGTATATGTGTTGTGTGTGTATGAGTAAATGTGTGTATGAGTATATGCGTGTGTATGGGTGTATGTGTCTATGTGGGTGCATGTGTATGTGCGTTGTGTGTGCGTATGTGTGTATGTGTATGAGTATATGTGTGTTGTATGTGTATATGTGTTGTGTGTGTATGAGTACATGTGTGTATGTGTGTGTATGAGTATATATGTGTGTGTATGGGTGTATGAGTCTATGTGGGTGCATGTGTATGTGCGTTATTTTTTGTGAATTTGTGTGTGTATGTGTATATGCGTATGAGTGTGTGTGCCTGTGTATTATATATAGAAAGTTATACGGTACATGTATTTGTATCAAAAAGCCTGGGATATTTAATATTTTCTTACCAAGCCAGAATTCTCCTGATAAATTTCCAAACCCATTTAAGTAAGCATCCCAGTTCCTGTAGAAGTTAACTGATCCATCTTGTCTACGTTGAATAACCTGAATATATAGGATTCTCAATTATAACTTTCATTTCATTACGATCCAGTTGTGGGCCACTGACTGGAACAAAATATCATAACCGTAAATAAATCTGTTACGTCACGTGATTTGTCACCCGTCAATATTTGTCACCCGGGTGAAAAATTGTGCAGCTTTTGTCCCTTTTTTCTCCCCACGCGTTTGCAGCGGGATGTAGCTCAGTCGGTAGCAGTCGGTCGTCGGATCGATCCTTCTGAGTGGACCGATCTGCAGTTTGGGTTATTTTCCGACCGTGGTATATGATGTGCCGTCTATGGGAAATTGTATACAAAAGATGCTTTGCTGCTTATCGAAAAGAATAGCCTATGTGGCAGCAGCGGTATTCCTCTAAAAGAAATGACTATATCAATGACGCCCATAAGATAAAAATCAATGTTCCCCAGTGGCGACGTTAAATAAAACAAACTTTTTGTGTGTGTATATTTGAAAATGGCAAAATATGCCACTGGAAACTATGATGTTGCACGTCTAAAGTTGCTAGAAAGGTATTTTTCGGTTGTTTTAATTCCTTTCGAGGATTATAATTATGGAAAGTGTATATAAAATCATGAACTTTCTGCAAATTACATAAGTTAAACCAAAGTTTTTCTTAATAAAAAAATCCAAAAATAAACATTTGCTTAAGCCTAATTTTCAAAAACTGACTTCGAGTTAGGTTTTTTTTCTTGATTATCATACTTATTTGGTAGAGTTTGAGCACGCAAATTTCTAGATCGGTAAGTGAATAACCGATGTAGCTAAAAAGATTTATTTTATGTGTTTTGACACATCAGTTAATACCTGAACACATACATGTGTCTAGTCGTTTTTAAATAAAACAAACTTTACTTTATGGTGTGAATTGCTGTACTGTCAACACACGAGACAGGTGGGAAACAATACAGCTTACCACCAGTATATTTGATTTTCTAATATGATGATTTGCCTGACATATTTTGTGAGTGATCTTTGACGCAATTAGAACTGAAGATACGAACACGCATTTGTCTGATCTATCACCATACAAGTCGTGACTTTAAATGGACTTGAAACGTATTTTCAGGTATTAACTGAATATTTAAACAAAGAGACTGCCAGCCCACATTAAACATTTTCAAAGGCAAGAACATTTGGTCCACTGGTTTTCTCTTTATGATAATTGAATTCGTTCTTTGCTATTTATGTATTACTGATGACACGAAGTTCGTCCTGTTTCTACCACAGATTAATCTATGTAAGAATAAACCAAAAGACCTCATCACTAAACAGCCTCATTTTCTACTTGATTATTTCTCTTAATTATATTTAATAAACAGAATTAAACCATCATATATTAGTCGAGAGATAAATTCGTACCAGTCTTGATACGGTCCCAATATATATATTTTGTCATTTTGATATACATGTACTAGTAATTGCTCTATTTTCTTGCTTGCTGGGGCGGTTAAATGATGATTCACAACATTACTGGACTTTATATCAACATATGTGACATTCCAAGAGAATTAATGTTGGCATTTAACCAATCTCAAATTTACATGTCGTTATAAAATATTTGTGTGAAAATAATATAATTGATATAAATGACAAACGCTTATCGCGGCCTACAATTATTACAACTCACACGTGCAATGAAACTATTATATTTCTGGTTCACTGCAGTCTTTTGTAAAAAAATTCCCTGGCGAAATGAAATAGAATAGATCAGTTTAACTTCCATCAGTCCTATGTCACGGTTTGACCCCAAACACTGAGTCCCAAGCATGCGCAGTTGCGTCGACACCAACAAAAGCGACGGTGAACGCACAGATAACGCTTTAAAATGTAACGAAACAGGTTACGGACTTCTCGCAGTGGTACGGTAAGCCCTCTTACGTTTTATTTTTGTTTCCGTAACCAGTGGACACAGTCAAACAAAAATGTCAGAGAAGAGTCACCGTAATAAGACTTTTTGAAATATTAAAATGATATGATGTCTGGGTCAACAACGAATTAAAGGCTATTGATATTCAGTTTCTCGTGTATAAAGGTTGTAAAAAGAATAAAATTTAACTGGGTCGCGTGACCCATAGCACCTGTCGTCTGCTCGTAAACTTGTGCTTCAACACTCATGATACCAGATGGTACATTAAGTAAATTGGCGGGAATTATTTTCCTTGTCGTCTGCTATTTCTGTTCGAGGTCAGACCGACTCTTTAATATTGACCATCCAGAAAATTATTTATTCGTTGTCTCATTTTGTGCTTGGAACATGAACAGTGTCGATTCATTCTGTTTAACCTTTGTCACGTAAAGGTAAAACATGTAGCTCGTGACACTAAACCAAAAACACACCAAACCCATTTTCATTCCGTTGTGGACATTTACATTTTCTTCTTGTGTCACGTGTGGTTAAACCGCAAAAACTGTCGCTTGAATCTAGTTAATCCTTTGCAGTGGCGGATCTAACGGGGGTCCATTAGACCCGCCTCCCCTAAATTGTTCTATTTTTTACATTGGAAATGTTTGTGGCACTTAGGCTTGTCCTTGAGGCCCCACCCCTAAATGGAATTTCTGGATCCGCCACTGCTTTGTCACGCACAATAGGCTACCAAAAAAAAAAACCCAACAAAAACACGCTCCCGTTTTTCGGTTGTTTTTGTGTACCAATGTTATAAAGGCAAACAAAACACATGTTGTGGTTTGGGTACGCTTCATTGAGTTTAATATTTTTGGTGGAGTTTATTTTTATTTTAATGTTTTTTTCGCTGAAGCAATTTGAATAAATATCAAGTAGTTTTATATATATTAAACACACTGCATATAGTGTCGCGTTCAATTCCTTTTTATTCATATCGTAAAGCAACATATGTTCTTTGTTGAACTGAGATAAACAGTTTTTCCTTTAAAACGAAACTTCTACTATTTATTTACATTGTAAGTACAGGCCACCATAATACATTATGCTATTTCCCCCAACACGCTTTGGTAGTTTTTTTTTATGATGCTAGTTTTGACTCATATGACCTTATATTAAGTGTTAATAAAGGTAACTTTAGCTAATAGCTACAGATACTCCCTAACACTTTAACACAAAGGCCTTTGTCTGGTTTTGATTATCGATTTTAAGAATTGGAAGAGAAAGGAAAGTTTGTTTTAAAGGTGCAGGTATGTTTTATTTTCGTTATGCTGTTACGTTTTGTATGGTCTTGTCATAGCACATTTTTGAGGGCGTTTCCCCTTTGTAGATAAAGTACGTTCCCATTTGTTTTTAAGTTATCAAGACACCCCCTTCAACATCAAACTCTGGGGACCTGTCGATGAACTCCAGAAAACGCCAAACTTCATCGCCACATCCAGATTAGTGATATAAACATGGCCATGTAAAGATTGAACGAAATTTAGTTTTTAACGGTTGCAGTTGAATCTGTCTTTCTCTTTTATGTTTCTATTTCTATTGCAAGTCAAACTATTTTATAAATTAATTCGGCAACAAAATTTAATGACTACAATAACATGCATTCATCATTCATTCATTTATTCATTCATTCATTCATTTTTTCTTTTCTTTAATTCATTCATTTATTTATTCATTCGTTCTTTAATTAATTAATTAATTCATTCATTTATCCATTCATTTGTACATGCATTTATTTATTTGCACAAACATGCAGCTATAATTTCACAAAATGAAGAATATTTTAAAGATATAAACAAAATTACTTTTTAACAATTACTTACCTAGTTTTCCTTAGAATATTATATTTTCTTCTCGGTGCCTTGTTTGTTTGTTCTCATATGCTTATTAGATAACTAAATAATTTTACCTGAACTGGTAGAAATGTGAACTTGTGAGTGATATAATCTTTGTGTTGTATGACGTATGCAGATGATGAATTATATTATTGATGTAATTCTTCGTATGTTAAAAATATTATTTTATTTAATGACGCCACTGGGGCGCATTGATTTTTAACTTATCATCGTCTATTGGACGTCATTAATATGATAATTTTGACACATTTCCTTTTTATTTAGAGGAAACCCGCTACCGCCACATATGCTACTCTTTCAGATAAGCAGCAAGGGAACTTTTATATGGACTTTCCCTCAGGACAGCACATACCACGGCCTTTGATGAACCAGTTGTGGGCCACTGGTTGGAACGGAAAATAGCCCAGACTGCAGCTGGGTCCACTGATAAGGCGATCTGACGAAAGACCACTTCAATGGCAGGCACGCTACTGAGTTACATCCCACTCACAACTCTTTTACATGCACTTTCCCGGAGACAGGACAGCACACTACCACAGCCTTTGATGAACTCGTTGTGGGTCATTGGTTGGAACGGAAAATAACCCAATTTGCAAATGGGTCCACTGATTATGCAGAAAAAACAACACATCTTTCTTTCATTTTATATTCAAGGTTTAATCTATGTCTAAAAATCAGTGCTGGGTACCTTTTTCATAAAATAGAGGAAAAATTACAGCGAAATGTTGAAAATTGGGAATCCTTTGTAAGGCCAGTATTTGTTTAATGTTTAGGTTTACGAACAAGAACTTTGGCACACCCAAAAAATATTAAAATAATAATAATAGTGTCGATTACAAAGTGAGATCTATGTGCGGAACCACGTGGTACATAGAAATACCAAATCGGAGCAAAATACTGAATCGGACTGAAAGAGAGCAACCGATGAAATATTATCTGACTATAACCGACAGTTGCATTAAACTAGAATGGTAACTTTTTTTTCTTTAGAGCTATTTGTGGAAGTTGTCAACAATTCTTTTTTAAATAAAAGTGAAAAATACGACTTATATTTTTTAATTTGAACAAACTTTACGTTGGTGGGTTTGTAAACTGAATAATAAAAAAATACTGGCCTAGCAAGTTTCCACAATCGCTACACAATTCTAAAAGTAATGCTATAAACAATAATTGCTAATCAATTTCTAAAACAAAATGTTGCTTATTGATGATGCAGAGAAAATAAAATAATGCTCATGTTTTTCTAGACCATTTCCTCGTATTTTATGATTTGACAATGCACAGAAAACAAAAGAAATTCACATTTTCCTAGACTGTCTTCTCATATTCTAAGTGCTGACACAGTAAGATGTCTTTTAATATGATGTACACACACAACATACACATTTGTATTTTAATGTTTTATTGTTAAAGAGTCTTCTCATTGTTTATGAATTGATGATGCAAAGAAAACTAAATAATGTTCGTGTTTTCTTGACCGTCTTCTCATATTTCATGTGTTGATGCAGCAAAATGAGTACACTACAAAATCAGACCGTGGCACCGGACAAACAAACTGAAAACCAGACACCTCTGAAAACCGGACATTTTGCTTGGTCCATGGATGTCCAGTTTAGTCCACTAGTTTATATCTTGATGAGGCATGGAAAGAACATTCACGTTTTCCTCATCGTAATCATGGTGTTAATCTTTAGTTTATGTGTTGATGAGGCATGGAAAGAACATTCACGTTACATGGGTGTCCAGTTTAGACAGTTCACTTTAGTTTATGTGTTGATGAGGCATGGACAGAACATTCACGTTTTCCTCATCGTGATCATTGTGTTAATCTCCCAGATGATTGTCCTAATCTGATCAATGATGTCCTTCAGTTCTTGATTCTTCAGCCGTACTTGCTGAAACAGAATAAAAAAATATTTTATTTAATGAATACACAAGAGCATATTGATTTCTTATTATCAGCTATTGGACGTGAAACATATCCATGGTCATTCTGAAACACTTCTTTAGAGGAAATCCACTGCTGCCACATAGGCTACTCTTTCAGATAAGCACTTTCCCAGACAAGTCAGCACATACCACTGCCTTTGATAAACCAGCTGTCTGCTATCGATAAGTCGTAGTGCTATTTACTTGACCATTTTGGTATTGAAATGATCAGTGGAGATAGGGTTATCAATTTGAAACATCATATATGCTAATTATTG
>JAUTWP010171425.1:0-10185 GCA_033042655.1 Cyathermia naticoides | reverse complement strand
TAACTGTATTTTAACTTTGTATTTTAACTGTGTTTACTGTAAAATAAATTTGTTATTTTAAATATCATTTGGTGTTATTATTTATTGGTTTCACACTTAAAGGTTATTTCTACCATAACAGAAATTTTATCATAACGATTTCCACGAAAACATTCCAAAACTATCACACACACTAATTTGGTGTCATTATGAACCAAACCGTTTTACTTTAAGTTTGTTACAAGCCACGAAATTGTTTTCTTCTAACAAATGACTAATGGAGTTACTTCCCTTCAAATTGAAGTTCAATCACTTTCGTTAATTATCGGGCGAACAATCGGTGTTTTTCGAGTGACTCCAATCGGAACTCCTCGTAAATTTCAACGAATCTGCGTCTAGCGTAGTGGAACGTGCCGAGGCGTTCCGATTGAATTTACTCCAGCAAAAAACTGGCATTTTAGAAATTTAGGGACCTTCTGGTAAGCTAGGGGAGGGGATGTTTACCGATATTGATGAAGTTTACTGCCAAATCAAATGATTAAATATGTCAATACAATTTCGATGCGTTTCGTTATTTTTTGTAAGTGTTCAATCGGAAGTTCGCGGGTTACCGCTAAAACATGTTGCACGTGAACTTGGGGAAAAACCGTGACGTCATATTCTTAAATATGGCCGCGTGTAGCAGTTTACCGAGTAGTTGTGTGGTAGTGATTTTTGAAAAAAATGTGACCATTTTCAATATACCAAGAGATATACCTCGTTTCCAAATAGTATTTCATTTCCACAAATATTTGAAAATATCCATGGACAATTTTCAAAAGGTTATATGTTATGTGTTGAGTGTTCGATATATGCTAGCAGGTTTGATGGCAACGATGCAGACAGTTTTTGCGTGTACGCTAATTTAACTCTAGGCTATGCCATTACACAAGTTGAGAAATACAGTTGCATTAAATTTACATGTAAAAAGAATGAAACAGAACTGGAGAACAACGAAGTCACGAAAATGAATGCTTTTGAACTTTTGATGGCGAAACAGAGAACGCTTTCTCCAAAAAAGAAACAAGGTTAGTATTTTAGTTATTTGGGAAACAAAGTCCCGCTATGAGATTTCATGCACCACACTGAACAATACAAGTAACTTTGTTTGGGTTAACATACACATTTAATTTAATATTATGTAACGAACATGTTAGAAAGACATTTACATGATTACAGTCAAAGTGTGATCTCTCAAGGGTGGGTGTAAATATAATTATATTTGGGACATACTGCAGCAGGGGGATGGTATTTTGTGAATTGTGACTTATAATGGGGGTTGGGTGGGGGAGCATGACTGGTGAAGACCATGTATAAACATTCATACTTGCTAGGGAGTGATACAAAAGCCATAATATGTGTGTGTACACCAGCTATTGAAGGATAAATTATCAGTGGTTATTTCTTGTTCCAATCCGTGATTCACGACTGGAATATCAAAGGTAACTGTGGGGAAGTGTATACAAGACCCCTTGGGCATGTTTCTTCAGAGACCAAGGGTCGAAATAATCTGATTCAATGTTCAATAATGTTCCAGTGGGGTCATTTATAAACAAGTGTTATCTTTAACTCAATATTTCATAGATATAATTATACTAGACCAATATAGTATAACCCAAATTTAAAGGAACTAGAAATATTTTCAGGTATTAACTGATGTATCGAAACACACAAATTATTTACTTACCGATCTGGAAATATGCATGCTTAAACTCTACCAAGTAAGTATGATAATCGAGAGAAAAAAACCCAGTTTTAGAAAAGTTCGCTTTTAAAACAAATGTTGATTTTTTTAAATTAAGAAACACTTTTGCTTATCTGTACTGTGAACATGTAATTTCCAGAAAGTACTTGTTTTTATATACAGTCTGTATTACCGTAATCATAATATTTGAAAGGAATTAAAACGACCGAAACAATGTTTCTAGCAACATTAAATATATATTTCTTTATTAAATTTAAAAAGTATATATATAAACACAATTTGAAAGTTATCACCCATATGTTGTTGGTGTTCTTACTACTATATAGGTCACCTAACATGGAAGCAGGGTACTATTCCAGAGTTTTGCAAATTGGTTTGTTGTAAAATTCATATGACATGATGTCCATTGTTATTATTTTCAGTTCTGGAGTCCAACATGGCATTAACAAAAAATAAGAATTATACAACCAGCTTGTTGATGAAGAATCAGAGTTAAACTTCAAGAAGTGTGGCAGTATGGCACAAATTAGAACCATGTTTCAGAAGAAACCAGAAATCAAGAGGCAATGGAAAGAGTCTGTAGAACTTGTACAGCATCAGGTTCAAGAAAGGTTTTTGAGATTAAAATAAATTATTGAAAGATTAACCCATTCAAACACACTTGGCCCAGCTAGTGATCAAGACATTGACAATGTCAAGCAACATCTAAATCAGCTATTTCCAGATCTCGACACTGATAAACTCACAAAAGTTTACACAGTCAAAGTGAAGGTATATGAAGAATGGGTGAAGAAACATTGCAGGGAAAGTGTGAAGATCCAGATTGTTGTCCATCGTCTCGCCTTGAACGATCTGAACTAACATGGTTGCCAGATCCTGTACTTGACAGCAGCGGTGAACAATATGAAAAGTACACATAATTATGTAAAAGACAAAGACACCACAGAGCAGGATAGGCCATCCTTAAAGAAAGCCAATGTTAAAAAGACCTCCAAACCACGGATGATGGAAGCTTGTATGGGTTTCCAAGGACGAGATTCAGTTACTGGTACATCAGAAACTGCTACTGCTGGGTAGTTCAATCAGCACGTCAAAATGCAACGTCAGTGTGGCGAATCTGAACAAAACATGCATCACAAACATGGTCATATCTCCAAAAATTAACGTTTTTTTACAAATAAAAACTGTTAATTTGTGAATTAAATATTATTATTTAATACAAAGTACAAATATAAGCAATAAAATATTGTAAAGTTGTATATTTTTTGGGATTTAATTCACGCCATTTGCAGCGATCGGCCGATAAACGGTACCATTTTATCGCGCGTCATTGCGGAGTACCTTTTTTAATTACTAATATCAGGCGCCTAATAGGCTAATTAGTGGAATTATATACCGAAATGTTCAGGATATCCCAAAGAATTAATTGTCTTCTGCTAGATTTTAATTTACTAATTGTGTAAAAAGTTGTGAGTCCAAATATCTAACATTTAAAAAAAAATTAATGATCGCAATTTTTTCCAAAATTCTAGGACTAATATTTTGATAAAACAGCATCTGTTCATAATGGAACAGATATTTTTTTAATTTAATTACATTATTATTATATACACGGGATTGCATCCGTCAGATAGACTAGCCTATATATCTACGTTTCAGCTGTGAATTACTGGCTCTTCCGTCATTGAAACTTACTCCCCAAGCAATATTTTGTAAATGTTTATTGCTTTCAATTTTTATTTCACTGAACGTTTTAGGTTTTTTATTATATAAATAATTAATGTTACAATTAAAACAATATGTATCTATGTTTAATAAATATATTTTAATTTGTAAAATGCTTTATTTAATACAAATTAGTGTTACTATTTTTAAAACATAGACAAAACTATTTGTTTTGGGTTTAATCCCACTGCCCCCTTTCCTTTCTCCCTGAGTTCCATCCCATTTCTTTTCCATTTTATAAGATCCTACCCACATTAAAAAAATATATAATAATAACTAAAAAAATATATATACAGGTATACATTGTATATACATGTATATATCCTTTTTTTTAATATTTATCTTTTACCTTTTTTTTTTTTTTTTTTTTTAACAAGTTGGTCCCACTGACCACTTTCTTTCCTCTCATTAATTTTTTTTGCATTTCTTTCCCATTCAGGCAGCTACTATCCACATTTATGTTTAATTTTTAATCCAACTGCCCCCTTTCCTTTCCTTGAATTCCATTTTTGTTCCTATTTTATCAGCTTCTACCCACATTAAAAATATATATACTGATATATATACTAGTATATCAAATTATATTTTTCTAAATTTTATTATAATTTTTTTATATGACAATTATATTTTTATTATTATTATTAATTTATGTTTTAAGTTTGTCCAACTGACCACTTTCCTTTCTATCATTTTTTTTTTCATTTCTTTCCCTTATCCTAGGCAGCCCCTATCAACTTTTATACATATATTTTTAAAATCCCTGCCACCTAGCTTTCCTTTCTCTCCTTGAATTCCATCCCATTTCTTTCCCATACATTTTTATCATCTCTACCCACATTAAAAAAAATATAATAATAAAAAATATACTAGTATACATAAATGTATATAAACATTTTATTATTTTATTTTAATATATTTTTTATTATGATTATTTAAAAAAAAGGGTAACTGACCTCTTTCCTTTCTGCTATTGTTGCATTTCTTTCCCATTTAGGGAGCCCCTATCCACATTTTAATATTTAAAAAAAAAAGAAAAAAATATTTTTATCCCACTGCCACCTAGCTTTCCTTTCTTCTAGAGATCCATCCTATTTGTTCCCATTTTTACAGCTCTTACCCACATGAAATTTATATATATTTATTTTATATATACAATGCATGCTTATTAAAACAATTATTTAATTGTTTTGTTTTTATCCCACTGCCCTATTTCATTTCTTTCCATCAAATTTCTTTCCCATTCAGGTAGCTCATCCTATCCACGTTTAGCTTTTTATTTTCCTTTTAAATTTTAATTAAATTTTCCTTTCACTCCTTTTTGAGTTCCATCCCATTTCTTTCCCATTCTGACAGAACTTCTATCTTTATTTAATTTTATTATTATTATTAGTGATGTGGACAGGATATACATTGATTACAAGTTGACATATTTCTAGTTTCTGCGAAAAAAAGGAGAAAATTACCTATATTATGCAAATTAGGTCAATTATGCTAATTTTATAATTAATTTGCTTATATTTGAATGTTTCTTTTATGCTTTTTTTGTATTAATATTAGTATGAATTATTATTGTTGTGTAAAAATAAAATTAAAATTAATATACTGACCCCCAAAAGAAACGTTACCAAGTTTTGAGAGACTACTGAAGAAAAACCAAAACATGAATAGGCACCATTGCATGTTTAAAGGATTTTTTTTATTAGAATGATGTTTTGGCATGTTGTGAACACAATTTAATTGTCATGAACATATATCTTTTTAACATGTAACATGTTTTTTTTTTCTTCAGTAGTCTCTTCTTGGTATCATTTCTTTTATGCAAATTAAGCAAGATATGATATTAACTATTTTATCATATTTTGTATACATATAAAGTCATTAATATCCCTGTTAGAAAAAAGGAGAAAATTGCTAAAAGATAAAAAAATTAATGGTGTATATTTTGCAAATTAAGTAAATTATGCTAATTTTAGAACTAATTTGCATATTCTTGAAAATTTCTTTTATGACTTTTGTGTTCTAGTATAAAGTAGTATTGTGTCAAAACAACTAACTAGTAAGAAATGTTGTATTTAAAAATGAATAATTTCCAATACATGTATTATGCAAATTAGACAATATTATTATGCTTATTATCACATTGTATACACATATAAACTCATTAATGTCACTTTTTGTCATTTTTAACTGATATCCATGAGAAACAAGAGGAAAATGGCTAAATATTAAAAAGGCATATTATGCAAATTAGCTAAATTATGCTAATTTTAGAACTAATTTCCATATTCTTGAAAATTAGTTTTATGCCTTTTGCGTGCTAATGCCGGCGCTACATATGCAACCAAATCGTCGTGATAATGAAAAGTTACTGCTACACATGCAACTAAACAGTCGTCCGACTTGGAAGCGCCGACGCGCGTTATGCCGACTCTGACCTGCTACATATACAACTGTGTGTAGCTGTTGTGATAAACTCGTCGGCGTAAAAGTTAAAACTGTATGCGCACGCATGGCACATGCAAAGCGGAACAAGTTATAAAAATGAAGTTGATACTGTTAGCTGTAACGGCTGCTGCAGCAGCAGTTGTTCTTTGTCGTCGACGTCGCAAGCGACGACGACAACGATCTTCAAAGAAAGGTCGTATATGGGTCCGACCTCATATATACGCTCGAGAGAATTTTGGAGCGTTCTATGCTCTACTGCCAGCTCTAAAAGAACAAGAAGTTGATATGTACAGCAATTTCGTGAGGATGCCACGCGAAATCTTTGATAGGTTATTGTTAAAGGTGACACCATTAATTAATAAGGAATGCACAACTTATCGAGCATCAATTTCACCGAATGAACGTTTGGCATTGACACTGCGATTCCTAGGGACAGGTAGGCAATATACTTCGAGATTGATTTATCATATTATATCGTCCGATCATTAGTTTTCGAACCTCATTAGTTTCCGAACACCCATTAAAAAATGTTGTTCTGGATTTCTCGCGATATAAATAGAAATCAAAGGTTGCACATTGACAGCCAGGCTAATTTTGGTTTATAGCAGACGTTGACAAGCTATGTACTGATGTTACCGAGGACTTTTTCTCGTAAAGAACTGTTTTTATTTCATGAATTAAATACTATATTTACAGGTAAGAATAACAATTTGAAGTTTCGTTTTGTATATTTCACGAAATCTGCGAACTATGCTTATCCGTTCGAAAACTAGTAATCGGAGGATACAATAAGATTTCCATATAGCCTAGACTTATCAAATTTCACTTCCACATATTTTCCAATTACACTGCGCAAACACAAACTTTGGCACTACTGAATATTTATCAACCAAACAAACCCTTATCGGCCAACTCCCCCTCCTCCTGTCTTGGACAGAATCTCTGGCTATGTCGGAGTTTGTGCCCACGAGAAGCGTGCTTGAAACACTTTTTAGTGATGTAAGCACGTTAAAACTTTTCCCAGACCAGTCATCGGCCAAAACAGTAAATGAGGGAGAAAAGGCAGGATTCATTTAGTTTTTTCGTTTTTTTCTTACCTGAAGTTATACAATATTGTTACCTCCTATTTTTCATACACCAACCATATTTAATTATGTATTATAAAATAAAACATTTATAAATGAAGAAACCAGATTTGACAGATCAGTGATGAATGTCGTCTGCATGTGTTTCTATATTTAGTTACAAGTCACGTGACTGACTTCCATGCATTCGTTCTTGTTGAAAATTCGATGGGACGTAATATCATAATTTTATGATGGTGGTTAAAAATATGAAAATTTGATTTCATGTGGGATTGTTACGTTCGTTGACAACAAAGGTAACTAATGACAAACTTGTTTCTGCTATTTTACTCGATGCTGAGCAATGTAAACAATGATGTTGTTAAATGTATTCGATAGTTAATGGGACGGAATTCGGTGGGACGAGGATACCTTATTTCTATCAGTAATTGCCTATGGAAATTTACTTTATATTATTTTTAGAGCATTTTTCAAAATCATGTAAATTGTATGTATATGTATATTAAATGCAGTCACATTGTTTTCAGGTGATTCCTATACCAGTCTCAGTTACTTGTTTCGTGTGGGCCGCTCAACAATTGGTGTTATAGTGCCTGAAGTTTGTGAAGCAATTTACACCGTGCTGAAGGACGAATACCTTAAGGTAATATAAAATATGTATTCCATTCAATATCAAAAACAAACTTCAAAGTGACATTTGTTTAATGAAAATTTAGACCATTCCATGAACATGTATATGTCTATGTAGGCATATAATATTATGTGAATATCAAAAACACTTAAGTTAATTGTCCATCATCATTGATGTAAACGATTGAGATTGTTGGTAGGCATTTTCTGGCATATTTGATGCCCATTGCTGCGCATAGCCTTGATTGGTCATCTGGTTGGTCATGTTAGGCGGTTGTATTTGAGTAGTGTTGAATCCAGTGTTCACTTCCAACATGCTGGCTCTAAATATGACTTGATCGATCTCATTTTGTACAAGAAGCAATGCCCGCTTGTCATGAATTTGCCTCAATTTACATTCAACATTTTTAGCAAACATTGCTATTGCATCAGTTTGCAGTTCTTTTTCTGGCATTTTTGCCTGTGTCAAGCTTTCTTTCATAATGTTTAATAACTCTTTCTCATATTCAATTTCATTTGCATCAATGGTCTTACGTGTCTTTCGTTTAGGGTGTTTCTTTATAGGTGTTACCATTTCTGCACTCTTTCTTTTGTCTGTCGTATTTTTTTCCTCATTTTCTGCATCATTATTTAAATTCTGTATTTTCGCAGTGTCTTCCTCTGTATCCACTGTCTCTTCAGGCGAATTGAACTCCGTGTTTGCCGGTGTTTCCTCCTCATCCTCATCCTCCTCTTCCCCCTCGTCGTCATCATCATCCAATCCTTTTGAGGCTTCATGGTCACACTCTGCATCAGACTGAAAAATATAACATACGAAGTTATCATTAGTATATATTAACATTTCCAAATGTATAACTTAACCATTTAGTTCTATTTTGTGTTACAGTGTCCAGGAACAAAGCGAGAATGGCTTGCAATCGCTGATGGATTCCACCAGAAATGGCAATTCCCTCACTGCCTGGGTGCACTCGATGGAAAACATGTAGTGCTGAAACAGCCTTTCAATTCGGGATCAACCTACTACAATTATAAGGGGACATCGTCCATTGTTCTAATGGCATTGGTAGATGCTGAATATAATTTCCTGTACGTAGATGTAGGGTGTAACGGCCGTGTAAGCGATGGCGGCGTGTTTAATGGTTGTACATTGCAAAAGGCACTAGAACGAAAATCTTCAATGTTTCCTGATCCATCCCCCTGTCTTGGCGATGACAGACCTATCAGTTACTTCATAGTGGCTGATGATGCATTTCCACTAAAAGAAAACATCATGAAGCCATTTTCACACAAGGACATGCTGTATGAGAGGCGTATCTTTAACTACAGACTGTCCAGGGCAAGGCGCGTAGTCGAGAACGCATTTGGTATCCTCGCCAATAGGTTCAGAGTGTTCCTGGGGAAAATTTCTCTACAGCCCGAAATAGCAGAGAAGATTGTCCTCGCATGTTGTGTTATGCATAACATGTTGCGACAAGAAATGACCTTAAATGCACAATTGACAGATCAAGAGGACCCAGTTAGTCATGTTGTGACGCCAGGGACATGGAGATCAGACCCTACGTTAAATCAGGCAGCACTACCCTCAGGAACGAATACGACCAGTCGAGCCAAAGCCATGCGTGAATATCTTGTATGCTATGTGAACTCAGATGTGGGTCGTGTGGCATGGCAGGATGACATGATCTGAGCATTTAGCTCAGTTGCTAACTAAACGATCTATGGACTTACTTCAGGACACACTGATCCTCTACTTGGACACTTCGTCACATATGCATGCAGGAACGACAGGTTGCTGACCACCCAGTCTTGCCTCTTTGTTCGAGATTTCACTCCACCGCCACTCTTGGGTTTCTTTAGGTACCGTGTGTACTGTGTGCGCAGACTATTGAGGCGTTTATAAATGTCATTAGCTGAAAGAATTGATAAAAAATAAACTATTGCAAAGTTCACATTTCTATTCATTATATTTCTTTTCCTACAACATTACTCATGTCACACATAATTACAATGCATACACAGTAACCACATGTATTAACAGAGTTTCATGACATGACTGATTAATTGTAATATAATGTAAAATGTAAATGTCCTATATTTCTTTAATAGTACAGTAATTTTTCCTCATTCAGAATCAGGTCTTAATTTACTGCTGCTAGCGAAGTGAATATATTTAATGTTGGCTGTTAATGTTTGGTGAAGTTTAGTACACACCATAAATTATTGGATTGGTCATTGTTATCATTCAATTGACAGCAGAATTACATCGATTAGCAGAAAAGAAATGGATGTAAATGATCTACACGTATCAATTTTCCATTTTAGAATCAGCACCCTCTCTATTCAAGTAGGGGCACACAAGTTCAAGCTGATGTCTTTTATTAATCTATTCTAAAAGAATATCTTTCGGAAAAAATGAAATTGGTCACACAGTTTTAATAATTATTAACAGAAAATTATATATATATATAAAACTCAATTTTGAAAATGTTCACCAAGAAGGATGGGTCGCTGTTGAATCGCGGTAGTTGATGTTTTGGTGACTATATATTAAAATTGCTTGGCTATTTCAGTATGATT
>JAUTWP010171414.1:0-10186 GCA_033042655.1 Cyathermia naticoides | reverse complement strand
AGACAATTCAAATTCACTAGACAATGATAACATTTTGGTTGGAGCAACAGGAGACAATTCAAATTCACTAGACAATGATAACATTTTGGTTGGAGCAACAGGAGACAATTCAAATTCACTAGACAATGATAACATTTTGGTTGGAGCAACAGGAGACAATTCAAATTCACTAGACAATGATAACATTTTGGTTGGAGCAACAGGAGACAATTCAAATTCACTAGACAATGATAACATTTTGGTTGGAGCAACAGGAGACAATTCAAATTCACTAGACAATGCTAACATTTTGGTTGGAGCAACAGGAGACAATTCAAATTCACTAGACAATGCTAAAGACTTGGTTAGAGAAATGGAAGATGATTCAAATGATTCACCATAAAATGATGAAGTACTTGAAATATAGGAAGATAATTTTAATATCTGGGTTGATAAAACCAAATGCACATTTGGTGAAAGAGAAGATAATTCCAGTGATTTATCTGACACTGTTAAAGTTGCACTTGGAACAAGGGCAGAGAAATGAAATGATTCACTTGACAATGCTGAACTTACACTTAAAATGAAGGGAGATAATTCCAATGACTGGCTTAACAATGCAGAAGTTTCACTTGGTATAAAGGGAGATAATTCTAATGACTGAATAGATAAAACATGAATTAGACTTTGAATGGCAGACATTCTCAAAGACAGACTTTGACTAAACAGAGACAATTTAAATGACTGGTGTGGGAATGATAAAGTCTTGGATGTAATGAAGGGAGATGACTCTAATATGTTGCTATACACAAGTGCAGAGTTAATGATTGGTGATGCATGCACAGACTTACTTGATATCAGTGTGTTTAGACTTTCACTAAACGATGATGATTCCGTCATCAGGGTAGACAAATCATTTGTGACACTTTTCATAGAGGGTAGCAGTTCCAATGATGAGCTTGAAACCTCTGGGATTACACTTGGAATGAAAGATGATTCCATTGATTGGGTAGGTAAAAAGGATGATTCCATTGACTGGGTAGGTAAAAGAGATGATTCTATTGTCTGGGTGGGTAAAAAGGTTGATTCCATTGTCTGGGTAGGTAAAAGAGATGATTGCATTGACTTAATAGGTAAAAGAGATGATTCCATTGTTTGGATAGGTAAAAGAGATGATTCCATTGACAGGGTAGGTAAAAGAGATGATTCCATTGTCTGGGTAGGTAAAAGAGATGATTCCATTGTTTGGGTAAGTAAAAGAGATGATTCTATTGTCCTGGTGGGTAAAAATGATGATTCCATTGACTGGATAGGTAAATCAGATGATTCCATTGATTGAGGTAAAAGAGATGATTCCAATGTCTGGGTAGGTAAAAGAGATGATTCCATTGACTGGATAGGTAAATCAGATGATTCAATTGATTGAGAAGGTAAAAGAGATGATTCTATTGTCTGGGTTTGTAAAACAGATGATTCCATTGACTGTATAGGTAAAACAGATGATTCCATTGACTGGGTAGGTAAAACAGATGATTTCATTGACAGGGTAGATAATTCTGGAGTTACACTTTCATCAAAATGAGACTGGCTAGGTGACATAATTACACTTTTAGTAAAGGTAGAGTTCTCTAGTAGCTGACTAGACATTTCATTCATACTGTCACTAAATATTTCTGTTAAACTACTTGAAAATACGAGTGCTCTGCTAGAAAAATCTGTGACAAAACTGTCTGTTATAGACTGTGCTCCTGGAGGGACAGATGATGAAGAATAAGATATTAGTATGCTTGAGGAATAAAACACAGGAACACTTGAACTAGCTCTATCTAGTTCTGTGGTTGATAAATGCATGAATTCTGACATGCTTGTTAAATCTGTAGATGTTAGTTCCATACTTGGAGATAATAAGGAAGTGTCTGGTGACTGCAGAATGTTAGTATTAGTAGAAAGTAGAGAATGTATGAAGCTATATGAAGTAATTGAAAGTGAAGATTCTAAAAAGGAGTCTGAGATGGTTATTGCTGTGTTTCCTGGTGAGAAAGTTACAGACAAACTTTCCCACACAACAGTTTCAGTTCCATAACTAACACTAGACATTGATCCCATTGAACTTGGCATTTCACTTGAAATTCCATCAACAGTTGACTCTGTTAGTAAATATGATGACATGTGTAGACTGGAAGCACTAGTTATTTCAGTTTCGGTAGGTGACTCTGATAGTGAAATGGCATCTGTTCCTGTTAAAGATGAATAAACATCTAAAGATTCTGATAGGATTGGAGGTGATGACATTGATGGCATTAGTGATGACAGAGTTGTTTCAGGAACTGAAGACTTGGTTAAAACTGGTGACATCTCTAGATTAAAAGAACTTGTTATTTCAGGCTCTGTTGATGATTCAGATATTGATCTATCAACTGTTGCTGTAAAAGATGAATATATTTCTGAAGATACTGGTAACACTGGTGATGAGAAAGGTGCAGGGGATACATAAGATGTATTAGCAAGTGGAGATGTGCTTGGAAACTCAAATGATTCTATGATAGAGGATGACAAGGATTGTGACTCTTGGAGTGTTGGTGTGACTTGAGGCACAGACATTGTTGAGAGACTTTGTGACTCCAATTGTTGTGACCTTTCTGTGGTTAACAGGATGTTTGTATCAAATGATGAAATCAATTCTGAGACTGGAGTAACAGATGAAACTGAATAAGAGACATCCAATGGTGCTGATGATGTTGCTTTGTACCTTGCTGTTGATTCTATCAATGTTGGATATATTGATTCTTGTCTGGATGATGTCTGCATAAATTCAGAATAACTGAAGATGTCTGAGGAGTCCAATATCAAAGTTCTTTCTGTTAACGTAGGATAACTATCTGAAGCTGTTGGTATTGCGGATGTAGAAAATATTACTGTTTCTGTAATCATTTCCGAAGATACTGGTGATATTAATGTTTTAACAGATTGTGAAGTTGTAGCATCCATTGAGGGTGATAATGTAGCTGCTTCTGTTCCAGAACTGTACATATCTGTAGATGATGTATGAATGTCTGAATAGGCTAACTCATCTGTAGGTGATATGGAAGAGTAATAGATGCTGGAAAAGGCTGACCCCACTGATGACACATGTATGGAGGTGTACATTTCTGAACCTGTAGGTAAGATTGTAGAATCCATTTTTCCTGTTGAATAGTTAGCAGTGGAAGTTTCATAAATCATTTTGGATGATGTTCCCAGCAATGCTGTTACTGATCCAGCATCTGACTGCACCACTGTGGGAAAGAATGAACTTACTAACAACGAAGGTACTGTAAGATAAGCACTTGATGATTCCTCTAGTATTGATGTTGACATTCCAAGCATTGCACTGTCAGAGGAAAGGACACTTGCAGAAGATTCTATCAATAAACCTGTGGAATCCACTTTACTAGACGATACCTGCAGACTAAAATCAATAACAGATTGCAGAGACCGAGTTACAATAGTTTCCATTACAGATATTCTTGCTGATACTGGAATTGATTGTACTGTGGAATACATAACACTGTCTATGCTAGCACTAATGTCAACAGTATTTGATATATATACTGATGTTGAAAAAGGTAACACGTCACCAAAACTTGTGACAGATGTTTCTAAATTTCCAAAGACTGAGGAGCTGTTAAAATAGGTTGGCTGGATGGTGGACTGACTCACCTGTATTGCACTAGTTCTTTCAGTAATTGATTGTATTTGTGTATCTTCAGCACTGAGTGAAGAAACAAAGGCATGACTAGATTCCACATCTACACTAGCCATTGCTGAGAGATGAGAACTTGACTCCAGTGATTTTAAAACACTGGCATCATATGATACCGATGACACTGCATCAATTGAGCTTGTCTTAGAAAACACATTTGAGCTGTAAGGCACAGTGGAAATGACAGTAGAAGTCAGAGGAGCAGAAGTATCTTGTGATATGTGTAAATTAGAACTACTCCACAGGTCATTTATTTGATCACTTGCAGTGTTTGATTGCTTACTAGTGAGTGAAGATAGTTCTTCACTGACAGAGACTGTCACGTGTTCTGAAGAAGATATCAGTAAGGAAACACTCTCTGTCTGATAAGCATGTGTTAAGTGGGAATCACTAACAAAAGGCGATATTGCATAGGAAGAGTACAATGGACTTTCTATCACAGATGTTGAGCTTGATAAATCGGATTTTCCTACACTGAGTGTCTGTTCCTTGATACTGGAAAAAGTCATACTAGAAGCTGAAAAACTTGGTAGAGCTGTTAGAGATGTTTGTTTTATATTGGTTGATGCGATTGGTTGTAAACTAATTTGAGATTCTGTTGTAATGGTAACAGTTCTTTTTGGTGGTGATATCAAATATGTTGAAACATTCTGAAGTTCTGCTGTAGATGTTAACGTTGAGCTTAAAGCTAGTTCAGTGACAGATGATGTTAGTGGACTTTCAACCAAAGGAAAAGATGATGTTAGGTAGAAACTTTTTACATTAGATAACACACTTTCACTGCTGGATGCCAGCAAAGTTGATGGCATAATTTCAGTGTTTACGAGTGATGTTTTCTCACTGTTAGATTCAGTTACTGTAGATATATCTAATTGTTCTAAAACAGTATCAACTGAAAGAGAATGTGTTGATGATACAGTTTGAGAGATACGAGTAAGTGATAAGTCATCTGAATGTGAGCTTGTAACAGTATGTACTACATCTATAGATGATGCACTGTCTGAGCTATGTGCGAGAGATAGATCTTGTGAAAGCCAGATGGATGTGTTAGTTAGACTTTTAGTAAATGTTAGAGGAGTTGTTTCTTCTTGTGTTAGTGAAGCATCTAGTGAGTGAGATCCAAGTAGGACTGCATCAGGAAAAGTTGTGAGGCTGCTACTTTCTAACAGACTGCTACGGTCTATAGTTGTTGCATCTGCTAAAAGAAAACAGATTTTGTTAGATATTTTAATAAAATAACAAATGAATGAATTAATAAGTTAATGTTTGAAGATGCTTCATGGTCTTTAGTGGTTTTACTTTTAGGTGCATCACCTTAATGACTAATTATTGACAAGACCACACAAAATTAAAAGTAATGCACCTAAAACCAGTAAAAACCACAAAGTATCAAAAAGGTCTATAAATATGTGTATTAGTTGACTTAAAATTATAATATGTTTATCAAGATAAATAACACACCTATAAAATAATATAGTTAGATTCCACTACATAGAGAGGTGATATGAAATGTATTAGAATGAGTTCCAATAGATCCTAGTAAGTTTCTAACATCTTAAAATGCTCATAAAATCAGGTTAGGTAAATGTATTAACATGCTTATGTCAGAAATCTGTTCAAGCATGCTTCCACTGGGAGTGGATTCTGGCAACACTAGGACCTGGTCCCAAAAGATCTCATAAAATTTACTGAAACATTTCTTATTTAATAGCCAAAGAAGTTCTCAAATGGTTAGATACATAAACAAACCTGTATTTAATGCCTTAAATTGTGACCAAAAGGTGGCCTTTTAATACACACAGTGGTGCTACAAAAATTAGTAGAGTTAATTTTGTACTATTTCACTGCGAATATAAAGTTAGGAATGATTGTTTCAAAGAGCTGCTTAATTCACATTTGTAGTAAATTATTTATACATGTAGTATTTTCCCAACAAATCTGATACTATTAATGATCTATACATAAATATGGGAGCGGGATGTAGCTCAATCAGTAGCGTGCCCACTTTTGAAGCAGTCGGTCATGGGATCGATCCTTCTCAGTGGACCCATCTGCAGTTTGGGCCATTCTCCGTTCCAACCAATGTCCCACAACTGGTTCAACAAAGGCTGTGGTAAGTGCTGTCCTGTCTATATGGGAAAGTGTATCTAAAAGATCCCTTGGTGCTTATCGAAAAGAATAGCCTATGTGGCGGCAGTTGGTTTCCTCTAAAAATGTGTCAAAATTACCAAATGAATGATGTCCAATAGCCGCTGATAAGATAAAAATCAATGTCATCCAGTGGCGTCATTAAATAAAACAAACTTTACACCAAAATATTTTTAAAGCAGATATGAGAACATTAATTAGTTTAAATTTGTAGCTAACAAACAAGAATTGAAAAACTCATTTAATCCAACATTTGATGTATGTATGAGATTTCAATAAACAATGAACTAGTGTTCATCATTTTGTTCAGGACGAATCAGACTAGTTATCTTTAACTTTTTCTCAATCGCTTTTTGTTTCTGAATCTTAAAACTGAAGTGCAACGGTACTTAAAAATTAATTACACATTTATTAAACATAATTCTATTTTACTGTCACTGCAAGGTTCAGAACAGCTTTTACATTATAAATAGTTGATTTTCATGGGATTTGTTATACAAATTTCTGAGAACAATGAACATAGATGAAGCTATCAAAGGAGAAAAAATGAACCATGTCTTTAGCAAATGACATGTTTGTAGTCCTTTATTAAACAGCCAACTGTCTTAAAATATACCATTTAGCTACACAAATTATCTAATTTAGTAACAAAGATATATAAACTGTATCAAGTAACATTGGTCTTAAAAGACCATAGCAGCACCTTTTCATTTTTCAAATCATATAATTTCTATGTGCATGTACAATATGGTTATATTTTGTTATTTTCTTGGGACAGTGGGATCTCCGGGTACTGACGGGGGAGGTTCCTGCACTGGCTACTTTTCACTCAACAGCCAACAATATTAATATGCATGTTTTTGTGACAGCATTTACATGATGACAAAGCATTATGGTACCTGCTACTTTAACTTAATCTCCCTCTACTCAAAAACAATTTGAAAGCCCAGGTTTTACTGTATCATTATTATAAAATAGTTCAGCACAACATTTAAAGATAGTTTATATAAATTAATGTAAATTAACACAGAAAATGATTAAATAGAATTACTGATTAACAATTCACAAAGTTCTAAGCAATTGTCCTCCCACAAAATCCATTTAATGATAATATTGAATTACTGATTAACAATTAACAAAATTCTAAGCAATTGTCCACCCACAAAATCCATTTAAAATGTCAGTTCCTTGACAACAGTATCAAGAATCTTTACACACAGCTGATTACATGAGATTGCCTGCTTTATTTGTGCTTAAAACACATGGTGCCAGTCACAAGTTGGAGAAACAATTTACACCCTCACTGTTTCCCATCTTAATAAACAAACTGACCCGTGTTAGTTATTTCAATGTTTCATTCATTTTTACCTTTACAGTTCAATGTTACTTATAAATTATTAGTACTTAAAACACAGTATCAGTCAAAGATGAAATAAAACACCATCGTTTATGAGACGAAAGAGATTCTTCCATCCTATTTGTTTATATCTCACTGGTTACACCATCAATATTTTCTCAGGTCAAGTTGACATATTCAGGTCAGGTCAGGTAAAGGATTTACGTGCTTCCATCAGATAACTGTTCAAGCACGCTCCCATTGGGAGCAGCCTCTGACCATCGCCAGGGGTCGTTCCCAATGGAAGAGTTTACCTATTTCAAAAGTATTGATTATCAATGATATATCTCCAAGTTTGTTGTTGGTGTGTTCTTAATACTTTGATATTTTAACTGTTAAAATAGATGACTTTTCTTTTAAACCCTAAACTTATATATGTTTTTAGATTGGAAATTTCTGAGTATTCTCAATACAGCATCGGTAAAAGAGTTGCAGCAACTTCACACTATAGGCAACAAGAAAGCAAGACTGATATTTGACTGGAGGGAACTCAATGGCTGCTTCAATGAGGTAACTACCATTTTAATAGTCACTTTTGGTTTAGACATCTTTACTGGTTACAGTTCAAAATAATTATATTTTACCTTGAACAGGAAAGGTGGGGATATTAGGTTTATATGGTAGAAATTAAGAATTATTTCCTCTTGATTCGTAACTGGATGTAGTTCAGTCCTCGCTTTTGAACCTTCTCAGTGGACCCACCTGCAGTTTGTGCTATTTTCTGTTCCAACCAGTGCTCCAGTTTCTGGTGAAATTGTTGTATGTTTTGACTTCTGTCTAATAAAGAAGGAATGTACACAGAAATAATAACACAAATTTGAAACATGCCATACTGTGACGATCTGCCATTTTTTTTTAATTTGAACATTCGAAGGATTAAAACTTTGGAAATTTACTGATCTGGACATTGTCAGGTATGTAAAAAAACTATCATGTTGGAGGAACATATATTTGCCGACAACAGTGTTTTGATTTTTATGAAATTCGATATTAGTGTCAGAATCCATCCTGTAAAATTTCCAGTCGAAAAAAAATGTCACTTGGGCGTCGAGATTTAGAGGGTAACATAACATTAAAAAAAGAAAACCTTTAAATCTCAGTCGAGATTAATCTGGGCCCAGCTGTGTCAAGCATTGTTAAGTTAACTTACTGATAATAACATTAGACGATCAGTGGAATATTTCTCAGTTAAATATTTTTGAAATTTGTCAATAAATAGTTTGAAATTGTTAATTTATGGATACCTTAGGCTATTATAAATTAAGTTTTAACCTCTTTAATTACTCTGGATTGAGTTTTAATTTATTTTATAAATTCTCTCTTAACCACTGGTAGTGGTTAAGTAAAATAGCAGTTGAACGACTGCCCTGATATAAACAAAAGTAATTAAATAGTATTAAATGATATGAACTGTTATTGATTAAAATCATTTTATTGTTATATTTGTATTGCCAGTATGGTAGCTATTACAATTTAACATAAATGTATGCTAATTTCTCAGGAGAGCAATCACTCCCCATAAAAAAAAATTAGTAGAGCTTTTTTTCAGCTCCTGAAGATTTTACAAACGGCAGTCACTGGTTAGTTGAGATATTCTACTTAAACATGATATGTATGTCTTTATTGAATGTCTTTATTTTGTAGTTACAAGATTTGACAAAGCTTCCTGGTTTCTCACAAAAAAAATTGCAGTCTCTGTTACAAGTAAGAAATTATTTTTATTTATGTTTACAGCTCAAACATACTAAAACAGTATTCCTAGCAACTCGCACGTCCTTAGAGACTATTGTTACTTTAACATCAGTCCAATAGTTATGATTCTAGTTTCATTCATAAATAAAAACAATTTCATCTTTTCTTCATCAAAGAATGATAACAGTGTTCTCGCTTGCCAAAAATTAAAGGGGGGCGGCCCTACTGCAAAAGGGGATGGGTGGCAGATTGCGAGAGGAGGGTGGGGGTGAGAACACTGGATAAAATGTTTTAAGTCTTTTTGTAGGAGATATCACTAATTTTGATCACTGCTTTCCAATTAAATCAATTATCACTAATCAGGAACTACTTTCAGCTTTCCTACAAATGGCTGCCTGTCAGGTATTTTAAGCTGTTGATAATGTAAATGTGTTAGTTATGTGTTACTGTGCCTGATAACATTCCATAAGTTTCAAAGAAATCTTTACAATTGTCTCAATTGAAAATAATGGATGACAAAAAGAATACAAAAAATCTCAAAATCCAACAACCACCCACCCACCCCCTTATGTGTTCTATTTATTTACTTTTGAATGTCTATTACTCTTGTTTCTCATAATGATATCATATTTTCAAAATTACTTTTTCAGGCTAACCTTGTGATGCAAGTATGAAGGACTAAATGCATTTATCATCATCTTGATGTTCAGTCTATGTCTGAAAGTCACGAATACCAACTCTCCATACAACAAACAAACTTGATTTGTGACGTGTGTCAGTTACAGGACTCTAAATTGCAACATTTCACAAAACAATACATAACTGGTATTTCAAAATCTCTGGTATGTGCTGTCATGTCTCCGGTATGTGCTTTCATGTCTCCGGTTAGCTTCATCTGTGGTAATCAAAAGAGATAACCTATATTATGGAAGTGTCAAGGCTTTCAAATTCAGGTGGCGGCTGGCAGGATCTCTGGCTACTGGGGCCTCCTTTGCCGGCTACTTTTCACTTAACCGCCACACATAATATGCATGTTTTTTGTGACAGTATTTACATGATGCCAAAACATTATGGTGCCTGCTACTTTATTAACTTAATCCCCCTCTACCTCAGGCTACAATATTTCACGTGAACCATCGTTCTGTTCGTGTGTAGGTTATGCAAAATTAAAATCATGCGAACACCCATTAGGTTACGTGGTGGCCTGTATCGTTCTGTTAAAACTTGCA
>JAUTWP010171403.1:0-10187 GCA_033042655.1 Cyathermia naticoides | reverse complement strand
AATGACGTCCAATAACCGATAATGATAAAAATCAATGTGTTCCAGTGGCGTCGTTAAACAAAACAAACTTTACTTTTAAATGCAGGTGTTGAAGTCATTGTTAATATATGTAGTCACACGCATGTAGTAGGAAAAGCTGTATCATAAATCTGAATAAACCTCATTTCTATACAACCGGTCTCGAGTGCTATGTATATAGGTCTGAGCTCCAAGTGGTAAACTGACAATACTCGAACCGATATCACAGATAATAATAAATTAAGTGACTATGTACAAAGCTTCGTGATCCGACCCCGTGCGACACCTCGCAATCATTATTTAGTCTATGTTTTGACAGCTACAACTCGGAGCACATTCGCGTTCTTTTGTTCTCGGTCTTGCCAAATTGACACTCAAGCTGTACACAATGGACCCGGTAAATCCTAGCTAATGTTGGTTATAATCAATTGGGCCCCGATTGATTTTTCTCTCCAACACTTTCGGTGGATTGTTGGCAATGCAAATGACTGTTGTCAGAATGGCAGACTCATTTGTATACATCGGTGTGTTATATTGTGGATATCAAACAGGCATTTGTGTTATATCGGGATATCAAACAGGCATTTGTGATTTATATAGAGCCTATCAAACAAGTATTTGTGTAATATTAGGATATCAAACAGGCATTTGAGATTTATATAGAGCATATCAAACAAGCATTTGTGTTATATTGTTGATATCAAACAAGCATTTGTATTATATTGTGGATATCAAACAAGCATTTGTGCAATATTATGGATATCAAACAAGTATTTGTGTAATATCTTTGTTGATATATCACAACTGGTTCATCAAATGCAATGTTATGTGTTGTCCAGGAAAATGAATAAACATCCCAGAAAATAGGATGTTTACCACATAGCAAATATTTTTTTTATATAGTTTGTTTTGTTTAACTGGAACACATTGATTTTTTATCTTATCATCGGTTATTGGACATCATTAATATGGTCATTTTGACACATTTTTAGATGAAACCCACTGCAGCCACATAGGCTACTCTTTTTGAAAAGCAGCAAGGGATCTTTTATAGGCACTTTTCCTTAGACAGGACAGCAAATACTACAGCCTTTGATGAACCAGTTGTGGACCACTGGTTGGAATAGAAAATAGTCCAAACTGAGAAAGTTCGAACTGACGACAGACTGCTTCAAAGGCAGGCACGCTACAGACTGTGCTACATCCCGCTCTCCCAACAAACAGGATATTTACTGCATAGCGAATAATGAAAAAGGTTATAAAATATCTATATTTTTCACACAAGCCACTGATTAAATGTATATACATAGATTTTATAATATCAAGTAGGCAATGAATCAAAAACTTCACAGCAAAATGACCAAACGTCTGATGAAATTATGCATTAATCACAGAAAAGATAATTAAACTGGTATAACACATCAATATTGTCTGCATGAGCTGCTGATTAACAACGTACTTGAACACTTTTGTGATGTAATCACGTAAAAGCTATTTCCACTCCAACGATTAACAGTATATACCATTGATTTTAAAATTATTTTCCGATAGGTCCACTGAGAAGGATTGATCCAATGACCGACCACTTCAAAGGCGGGCATGCTAACGACTGAGCTACATCCCGCTCCTGCATGAAAAATTAACCACAGGTACAAACATGACACATGCATACAATGCACTAATAGAACAGGATCACACCTGAGGTAAAAATAGCACAATACAATGCATTTTTACATGTTACATACCACCTGGTTCAGCCTACAGCCAATTTGTAAATAATCAAAATGGTGTACTACAGATATGGGTCATAAATATATAAAATATGTACAATGAAACTCCTCTAAACCAGATCCTTCTTTTAAACCGGAATCCCTCTAAATTGGATCCCCTCTAAACCGGAATCCCCTCTAAACTGGAATACCCCTCTAAACTGGATCCCCCTCTAAACTGGATCCCCTCTAAACTGGTAACCCCCATCTAAACTGGATCCCCTGTACACTGGAAACCCCTCTAAACCGGAATCCCCTCTAAACAGGATACCCTCCAAACTGGAAACCCCTCTAAACTGGAAACCCCTTTAAACTGGAAACCCCTCTAAACCAGAATCCCCTCTAAACCGGATCTCCTCTAAACCAGAATCCCTCTAAACTGGAATCCCCTCTCTAAATTGGAATCCCCCATCTAAACTGGAAACCCCTCTAAACCAGACAATCAGTTCAGTTCCAATGTATTCATTTAGTGTAAATTTAAGCCCTGAAAACCAGACACCTCTGAAAATCAGACATTTAACTTTGTTCCATGGGTGTCCGGTTTAGACAAAAGCTCACTGTACCTATAATAACAAAACATACAACAAAACCATAAGAACTATTACGTACCAGATTGTTTAGCCTACAGCCAATTTGTAAATAATGAAACCAGTATAGATATGTAAATTATATAAATACATACAAAGCTAACCACATGACCTATGAGATAAAAACAGATAATACAATGCAGTGACTGTGTGCACACATTACATACCAGAATGATTAGCCTAAACCAATTTGTAAATTTATTGAAACTGGTATAGATGTGTGTCATAAATATATTACAGAAATACTTACAAAATTATCTATATTACTTATTTGGGCTATGAGATAAAAACACATAATACAATCATGAATGAAGGTGTCTGCTATAACAGCCTGCCTCTGAACGTAGACATTAAACAACCATCAATGCGCTGTGCACACTAAATTTCAGAGTGTAACCAAAACCAATGTGTAAATAATGAATCCAGGTATAGATGTGGGTCATAAATATATCACAGAAAGACAAAATTAACTATAAATATCACCTATGAGATAAAAACACATAATAGTTAATACAATGCAGTTTGGACAATACATACCAGAGTGTTTAGCCAAAACCAATTTGAAAATATTGAAACCAGTATAGATGTGGGTCATAAATATAAATTACATTAACTATATCAGCTATGTTGAGCTATGAGATAAAAACACATAATACAATGCACTGTACAATACATACCAGAATGTTAAGCCTACAGCCAATTTGTAAATAATGAAACTGGTATAGAGGTGGGTCATAAATATATGACATAAATATCTACAAAGCTAACGACACAACCTATGTTGAGCTATGAGATAAAAACACATAATACAAACCAGAATGTTTAGACAAAACCAATTTGTAAATATTGAAACCAGTATAGATGTGGGTCATAAATATAAACTATATTAACTATAACACCTATGAGTATGAGGTAAAAACATCATAATACAATGCACATTACATACAAGAGTTTTTAGCCTACAGTCAATTTGTAAATATTGAACAGTATAGATGTGGGTCATAAATATATGACAGAAATACTTACAAAATTAACTAAATCATCTATTCAAGCTATGAGATAAAAACACATAATCCAATGCACTGTACAATACATACCAGAATGTTTAGCCTACAGCCAATTTGTAAATAATGAAACTGGTGTACTACAGATATGGGTCACCGACACCAATAAGCCAAGCTATTCATGCAAGTGTTAAGACAGACTGCTATTTATAGCATATTACTGTCCATTGTGCAGAGACATAGCTAGGGGTGTTGAGGTAGCTGCAGAGAACAATACCATATGAAAATCACCACGTACATGATGTCCCTGCTCGCTGCGGAAACCGTTTTGTCTTGTTGTCGGATGATTTCGAACTCATCTCAGTGTGCCACACCACTGTAAACAGTCAGCTGGGTATGAGGGCAATGTGAAGGTCATCTCAAATAATCAGACATTAAACACGGAAAATACTACAAATCCCAGCATTTCTCATCCTCGAATCACCACAAAAGAGTCCGTCAACGAAGTGAGATAACTCACTGGCCCGCTGGAGTGATAAAAATATCTGGTTCACCTGGTAGAGCAAGAAACATTTGTCTGGCCTCACAACTGCAGGCAGCCAATATGGCAGACAGTACAATCTTAATGAAGTAAAGCTATAATGGATCAAGCAGCCACTGTTTCATATCTGATATGCAGAGAAACTGCAAGGTGATGCATGAAAAAGAAGTGTGGTTTATGTTTAGCAATGTTAGATGATAACAGAAAGATATAATGGCTAATAAGCCTGGGAAATGAGCCAAATAAGAGGCCATGATGGTATATGGTCCAGGGGGAACAACTCCAATTAATAAGTATCTTCAATTTGAATGGATTAATAAAAACATTCACTGTATTTTCAACACTATTGCTGCATTATGTTGTTTTTTACTACTCGTGGTTTTCATATTGTGTTATTTAGGAGATAAGATCTCTTGCTGCTTATCGAAAAGAGTAGCATATGTGGAGATGGCAGGTTTCCTTCTAAAAAGTGTGTCAAAATGACCATATTATGAATGACGTCCAATAGCTGCTGATAACATAAAAATCAATGTGCTCCAGTGGTGTCTTAAATAAAACTAACAAAATTTATTTAGGCGATAACCATACAGACTTTTTTCTATTTGCGTTTTTGTCTATTTGATCCCGTAAATGTCATTTTTTTTAACCAAAGGCATCAGCCTGAGGTTATAAATGTAAACATACCATGACCTTTATCCAATTGTGAATCATTGGTAATGATGGGGTCAAAACATATTAAATTTTTCTTTAGTAGCAAGGGATTTTTTTTAATGAATCATCCGCAAGATAGGATAACACATACCATGACCTTCATCCAATTGTGAATAATTGGTAATGATGGGGTCAACATATTAAATATTTCTTTAGTAGCAAGGGATTTTTTAATGCATCATCCGCAAGACAGGATAACACATACCATTACCTTTATCCAATTACAAACCATTGGTAATGATGGGGACAAAACCCACTTCATTTTTCCATTAGTAGCAAGGGATTTTAATGCATCCTCCCACAGACAGGATAACACATACCATTGCCTTTTTCCAGTTTTGAAGCATTGGAAGTGATAGGGACAAAGTCCACTAAATTTTTCCATTAGTAACATGGGATTATTTTAATGCATCCCACATAAGAATGTTTATCCAATTGTGAAGCACTGGTATGTATGGGGGGAAAAACATTCAGAGAATGACAACAAAAAATATTTCCTTCAAAAATGTGTCAAACATGTCGCTGCGCTGTTAGATAAAAGATTTTTGTTGAAGTGAGTGACAAAGTAGAAATCTTGTTACATCTACAAAATATATTTTATTCAAACGTGTCAAAGTTGTTGTCCTGTGTAAAAAAGATTTTTTTGGAGTTGGGTGACACATTAATATTTTCTTCAAACATGTGTCAAACAGTTGTTCCTCCTCTTATTAGATAAAAGATTTTTGTGCAAACAGGTGACAGAAAAAAACATCTGGCCACAATCCAAAACAATGGAAGAAAAACTAAGTTGAAAGAGTCGACCTGGCACTGAATGTGGTGTTCGTGGAGGCAGTAAACCTCACCATCTGAATTCAAGGAGCATAACAAAACTGAACGCAGAAGAAGAAGAAGTTACATTTAATGAGATTCTCACAAGTAAGAATTGGAGTTTGTAGAGGCAGTAAACCTCACGATCTGAATTCAAGGAGCAAGGAAAAATATATTTTCTTCAAATTGTCGCTTCTTTGCCAGATACAAAATATATTTTCTTCAAACAAGTTGTCGCTCCTCTTAGATAAAAAAAATTTGTTGAAGAGGGTGACAAAATAGATATCTTTCTATGAACTGAGTCTTGTTACATCTACAAAATATATTTTCTTCAAATATGTGTTAAAAGGTTGGACTGGACTGGCAAAATGTTTAACATGCTTAGATCGCTAAACATGTGTTCAAACATGCCCCTCCTGGTCACGATGTCCGACAATGCCGGACACCCTACCCAGGATGTTAGATAAAATATTTTTGTTCAAATGGGTGATAAAGATGAGAACTTTGAACAGTCAGATTTGTTACATCTGTCAGATACAAAATATATTTTCTTCAAATGTGTCAAAGTTGTCGCTCCTCTATTAGATAAAAGATTTTTGTTGGGTGACAAAGTGGAGATCTTTCTATGAACCGAGTCAACAGGTGTCTGTTCACAATTAGAAAGATCAACAGACTGGAAGACAGGATAACTATGTTGTTAGTCAACGCTGTTTAGTTATCAGGTGCGGAAACCAAGCAAACGTCTGCCCTATGTTTACAATACAAACCTGACTTGTTCTCCTGTCTTACACACAGAGAAAATAACTAGCTATTCTTTTAAACTATTCAAGTTTTTAACTCAACACAAACCAATTATATTGAAAAAATATCATCTATTCTTTAACAATAAACACCCGACTTGTTCTCCTGTCTTACACATAGAGAAAATAACCGCTATTCTTTTAAACTATTCAAGTGTTTAACTCAAACCAAACCAATTATATTGAAAAATATCATCTATTCTTTAACAATAAACACCCGACTTGTTCTCCTGTCTTACACACAGAGAAAATAACCAGCTATTCTTTTAAACTCTTCAAGTGTTCAAACTATATACGTGGCGGCAGTAGGTTTTCTCTAAAAGAAATGTGTCGAAATGACCATAGTTATGACATCCAATACCTGATGATAAGATGAAAATCAATGTGCTCCAGTGGCATCTTAAATAAAACAAACTTTATTTTACTAACACACACATAGCTAACAGAATAACACAGGTGCTATCTAACAGCAACAGTGAAAACCAACAGACCACTGAGCCAAATTTGTCCCGGAGAAAAACCAACCAAAGCCTTATACCCACAGACACACACACAGACACACAGACACACACACAGACACACACACAGACATATACAGACACATATACAGACACATATACAGACACACATCTAACAGAATAACACAGGTGCTATCTAACAGCAACAGTGAAAACCACTGAGCCAAACTTGCCCTGGAGAAAAACCAAGCACAGTTGTCTGCTTTGTTATGGAGATCTGTTCATGCCAGATAAGATCAATCATTACTAAGTCCAGGGGAAGAAGATGGCTGTAGTGGTAAAAGCCATCACATTTATTAGACTAATAATTAACATACCATGAGGTCATTCATAATTATCCGAAGAGTTCATGCGCAAAACACGATACAGACCATTTTTCACCCAACACAAATTAACAAGTTTATTGTTAGGAAAAAATTAACACTTTATATTTATTATAGTTGTTTTTCAAAGTAGTTGTGTCCAAGTGTGTCATAGCACAATCCATTAGCATTAATAAATGAAATATGTTGTTAAAAATTAAAATATAATATTTTATATAATAAAAAAAAATGGATATATCTAACTATAGTTCGCGCTATTTTCCGTTCCAACCACTGGTCCACAACTGGTTGATCAAAAGCCATAGTATGTTGTCCTGTCCATGGGAAAGTACATATAAAAAACCTTGCTATTTATTAGAAAGAGTAGCCTATGTGACAGCAGTGAATTTCCTCTAAAGAAATTTGTCGGAATGACCATAATATTATGTCTAACGTCCAGTGAAAAGATAAAAAAAATTAATGTGTTCTATTGGTGTTTTAAAAATAAACTTCACTGGTTGAACAAATTACCGGTCTCTTTGGGTAAGTGGTTAAGCTATCGGACTTAATGCTGGTAGGAACTGAGATCGAATCTCTCAGTCGAGGCATGGGATTTTTAACCTTGGTACTGACTCCAACCTAGAGCGAGTGCTCCGCAAGGCTCAATGGGAAGGTGTTTCCACTTGCACCAACCAGTGGTTCCATAACTGGTTTAATAAAGGCCATAATTTGTGCTGTCCTGTCTATGGAAAAGTGCATACAAAATATCCCTTGCTGCTTATCGAAAAAGACTAGCCGCACTAGTGTGGCTGTAGCGGATTTCCTATCTTCTACTAACATCGACGCAGCGCTAAAACAAACCTGCAACGCAGACGGGGCCGCACACAAAGCGTTTTTACTGCGTTCATAAGTATGCGTTAAAAAACCGCATGCGTCTTGCGTTAAACAAACTCTCGTCTGTACCGGGCATTATGGTTGTGTGGAGTTGTTTTCATTGTTCTGTTTGTTGTTGTTGTTGTTTTTGTTTTTTTGTGATGTATAGTATTGTAATAAAATCACGAGGCCAAATTGATTTTTTATTTTGCTAACTTAGTCGGTTGCTAGATCGTAGCAAGCTTCTAAATGTCTAATTCATTGCAACACAGAAAGCAACTAAAATATAACATAGATGCTTGCTACCATAAGAATAGTCTTATGAATATGACTTAGTAACAAGTTGGAGTTAGATAACAATTATTATTTAGTAACGAACTAGGTTAAGAAAGCCTTTATGAATTTGGGCTCTGTTTTCTAATATCCTAGTATGACTATATCATTCTATGCTTAGCTTAAGAACCATATATATGTTTTAATATAACATCATGTTTTAATTCCCTCCAGATTGTACCAGTGAACGAGTTTCTTCCTTACTGGCTTCCCTTTGTTCCGGCATACGGAGGATCGTACGCCATCTTGGAAAATGTTGCTATAGGGACTTCAATAGCTAGAGTCTCGGCTGCTGATGCTGACCGCGGGATGGACGGTACGATTAAGTATCGTTTGGACTCTACCAAAACAGGTACCCCTCCAAACAATAGTCAATTTGCTGTCTTTGTTGTTGTTTTCATGTTTGGTTTTTATAAATGTCACGTGTGCAGATGTATATATATATATTTTTTTGGTTTTGATTTTATTCTTTTTCATACTGTGTCAACCTTGTTTTTTGTAATAAATGTACCATTGCTTATACAAAAAAAACAAAAAAACCCAATGTTGCTGTCTTTGTGAAATCATGACCACCAATAAACCGGAAACTTTTCAAAACCGGATAAATAATTCGGTGCTAACGTGTCCATTTAGCGTACATATAAACCTCTGAAAAACGGAAAGCTCTGGTAACCAGATAGTTTACTTGGTCCTGTGGATGTCCGGTTTAGATACGTTTTACTGTAATAGCTGTAATTTATTGTAAGGGTGTGACTGTAAAAGTATAACCTGAATGGCGTGTGTTGCAAATGTTAGTTGTGTACCACTTGAAGTAATTTCAAATCAAGTGGCATGATAAGATAAAAATCAATATGCTTTAGTGTCGTCGTTAAATAAAACTCACTTTAATGTGTTTTGTATAACAATCTCATCAGTACTTTCGTAAAAAATTAATGATATTGAAATACATTCAAAGGTATGGTCATAATCACGTCTAACAGCCGTTGTTTGAACAATGCGACATGTACTTTCGTTTATTTAAAAATAGTCAAACAGGTTTAAGCAGCCATCCAAGTGAGTAACAACATTTGATATCTTAAGACAGGTGGCTGCTTAGTACAGGTTGTATTGTATTAAATTAGCTGATTTGGGGGAACCGAAAGGTAAACTTTGAAGACAGGTGGGTGCTTAATACAGGTTGTATTGTACTAAATTTGCTGATTTGGGAGAACCGAAAGGTAAACTTTGAAGACAGGTGGGTGCTTAATACAGATTGTATTGTACTAAATTTGCTGATTTGGGAGAACATAAAGGTAAACTTTGAAGACAGATGGCTTATTAATACAGGTAGTATTGTTTTAAATTAGCTGATTTGGGAGAACCGAAAGGTAAACTTTGACGACAGGTGGGTGCTTAATATAGGTGGCCACTCGAGCAGGTTTGACTGTACACAAGGTTTTTCCAGATGGTGGGAGTTCAGTTGTGAACGTGTTTCGTGTGGACACTGCGACAGGGGACATATCGACTCTGACCACGATGGACAGGGAAACCGTACCATATTACGACCTTATCATTGCCGCGTATGATAGCGGCACCGCATCTAACACAATATCCACGACTGTCCGGATACAGATAAACGACTACAACGACAACACACCAGTCTTCACGGCAGCCAGCTACAAACGTAAGATACCATTTCTTTAAAAACAATTGTATTATCATCATCATCATTGTCGTCGTCATCAGCATCATAATGATTATTATCATTATCATCATCATCACCACCATCATCGTCGTCGTCGTCATCATCATCATCAGCAGCAGCATCATCATCATTGTCGTCGTCATCAGCATCATAATCATTATTATTAGTAGTAGTAGTAGTAGTAGTAGTAGTAGTAGTAGTAGTAGTAGTAGTAGTAGTAGTAGTAGTAGTAGTAGTAGT
>JAUTWP010171392.1:0-10187 GCA_033042655.1 Cyathermia naticoides | reverse complement strand
TCCAACCTGTGGCCCATAACTAGTTCTCCAAAGGCCATGGTATGTTCTGTCCTGTCTATTGGAAAGTGCAAATAAAAGACCCCTTGCTGCTTATCAGAAAGAGTAGCCTATGTAAACAAATTTGGCAGAATATCCATGTTTGACATCCAATAGTCGATGATAATATAAAATAAAAATCAATGCGTTTGTCAAATAAAATAAATTTTCCACTTTTTTTGTTCACCCATCCTCCTCCAATAATAAGAATATGTATCATTTTAACAAAATCCAGAAAGCCTGTCTTTGACCATGCGATGATCAAAGATAATTATAGAACATTAAAAAGTTAACCTACCATGGACCTGGACTGGATTTAGTAATATCAAACTCTGTAAAGTTTCAAAGGTTTCTTTGTTTTTTACATCTATTACTTTTTTGGTATTTTTTATTTATTAATAGATTTGGATACCCGAGCTCATGTGTGTGAACTTGAACGAACTGAACAATCACCTTTTACACTTGAAGACTGTTTGACTGAAGATGAGTGGACATTTTGGGACATTAAAAGAGCTATAAAACAATCCAGTGATGACTTTCTCAAGCAAATATCTCAAAATAGATGACAGCATGCAACTTTGACTGAACTGAAACAAATAGAGAATCCTTGGAATACGAACAATACATTATGATGGTTTTGCATAATTTCAATGATGAAGGATGCATGTTTGCTTTATTTCACAGAAGCCCATTATCGCTGTTTTAACACTTCTTTCACAAAATATCTTTTGTGATCCATGATGTACATACGATAAATGAACCTCAATTCAAAACTTCACGTTACCAAACATTGTTGTCTAGTATTGAAAATCATGGCCATTAGTCTCCCAAAATTAAATACCTAAGCAATCATCTTTCTACAAACTATGAACACTTATAAAAGCCTTTCTTTCAATTGGACATTCACATCCTCCTGTCACAGACGCGGTAGATGGATAAAACCATAAACTGCGCCCGTGAGAGGCATCTGCTATAACAGCCTGGCTCTGAACATAGATGTTAAACATTTGACCGTGACCTTGGACATTCACTCTAACAATCAATCTGAAGAAAGTAAGTTTTGGCCTTTGAAAGTGTAGTGGCCCAAAGATTTTATTTGGATTACTAATTCTCAGACAAGTGTTTAGCCCGGTTGAGCATAAATAAAATCAATAGATTGGAAATTATGCCATGGAAAAATTGTGAAATAAAAACTTTTAAGATGACAAATGATTTTCTTTGTATTTTTGAGGTGCTCAATAATTTATATTGTTTGTCTGTTATGGATTTTGTTGAGTGTTGAATAATATTACAGATAACTATAATAATTTGTTTAAAAATTATTGTCAATGTGTTTCTGTTCATACAAGCTTTTGTAACTACATTTTACATGACACTGCAAAGCCATATGCCTCAAAATAGATCAATGTATTTAAAACAAACTGACTAATAAATTATAGAAATCTCTTTATTTCAGGATGAGAGTACAACATTCAGTAATAGGCAGTGTTGCCAAATTCAGTATTCTCAAGTTTTCACAATCACGTAAAGATTAACAATAATTTAGAGTAAAGCACATTTTAATTCTTTATTGACCATTTATGCCATTTTTCAGCATGCACCTAAAGTATATATTTCTACATGTATATTCAAATAAATAAAATAATGTGTAGAATTTCATTAGGTTTTATTTTGTAAATAATCATTTATATACTGTTACAACAAATAATTACAATAATTCATTTAACCTTCATTTTACACATGATTTCAATACATGAATTAACAATAAATTTTTAATAATTATTTGATTGCAAAAATTGTTTGAAAAAAATGCTTATGCTATTTTTTTTCACACGTCTGCCTTGTACAGATCTTTTTTTTTATCTACACATATCCAAAAGTGCACAATTTCCATCATCAAAACTATTGCACAAACAATTTCAAACTCTGCATAATTCTATTATAGAATTCCAAAAGCAGTTGCACCATCACCCACATTCCAGTCGCAAGACTCAGCTAGTGGAAACTCACTTGTTTTAGTTAGTGTGACCATGCTCAAAATTAAATTTGCACTTAAATTTTAAACAAAGTATGAAGACTTTTGACAGGTTGTTTGGAATGATCATCAGAACAAAAGAAACAAGAAAATATCACAAATATTTCTTTTTCATCTATAGTTGAAAATTTACACAGCCTATGTTTCTATTAAATATTACATATTATTTACAATGCTTAAATACATTTAACAAAAACAAGCTGTTTAATTTGGCTCTAAATAATTATGTTGGCATATTTTACAACCCTTTAGGGCCTCTCCTATATACATACATACATTAAATATTTACAATTTGGTTCCACCGTAATGAGTAGGTTGTCCAGTAATTTAACACCAATACAAGCACATATAAAAAAATATTTACATTAAAAACATAATAATTATTTTTATGAGGACTGCCACTATAATTATTGTGAATTTCAAAATTATTATAAATTAAAAACACAAAACTAAACAACTAAACATCATTTGAGGATTGTTTATAGTTTTAACATAGAATCAAATATAATGTATCACTGTTGCAATGAAGAACTACTTCAACTGTTGCAAAACGGTTAGATGCACATGATTTTCAAAATATCTTATCACCATTTTCAGTTTTCAAAGTACAAGTAACTGTATCTATAAACTGCTAAACAAAATTGACCACAATGCTTGATAGGAAAAATATACTACTTTGTTTTAGTGAGTGGTGGTATTTGTGTTTTATATTACTAAATTACTGACCACATTCCATAATAACTTTAAAGTTTTAAACTAATTTAAAAAATAAAGAAAAACATTTTATACAAAGAAAATTTAGAAAGACAAAACTGATACATACTACATACAATCTGATCTTTATCAAGATTATTAAAACACAACCTTTTAAAGTAAAAATACAACACTAAAAAGTAAAATATTTGACTAGATCGCTTGTCAATTATCAATATATTAAAACATTAGACCAATGTCAAGCACAATAATAATGAGCACTGTAAATGTTTTACATCTTGGCAAGTGTAATGATAGTTTTAGCTCTGAAAGTGCACGGTAATGTTATTTTCAATCCTAAACTTTAATGGTACAGTGGACTCTGTCCAAACCAGATCCTTGTGGGACCAGAAAAATAAGTTTTTCTAGTGTTATAAGTCAATTTGGGACTGAAAAATGAATCTTGTTTAGACAGATTTCAGTATTAGACAGATGCCGGTTTGGACAGAATGCACTGTAAATGCAATGCTTTGATGTTGGTCATCAGGATTTTAAAATAATAACCAATTTATAATCAGGGGATGTCTTCTATAATCCCATGTGTTACACGTACACGTTAAAACATGCAGTAGCTGATAAAACAATGTGTTGGAGTACCGTTAAACAAATATTATTTTTCTATCCAATCTTGCTGAATATATTTAATATATCAGAGGTGCAACTCTCGGCTTACGTGTGATGGGTTGTCTGATCATTGCTTGTCTGAAGATTCATGGGTTATTCACCTGGAATACCAGTGAATTGAATGAATATTTAGTTTAACGTCGCTGCGAGAATCTTCTACTCATTTGCGACGAACCTGGAATACCAATAGGCTGTTTAAAAATCCTGTATTGTCTGGCAAAATTAATATTTAAAAAAACCCTGCTAAGCAGCTGGTTTCTTATGTAGACCACATATCACAACTATGTTTTAGTCATGGTAGATATGTCATGGTGCACCGATGATGTTCTGTCTGTCATGGTGTAGTTGTGTGGTTCTCATGTGAAGAGGATTTCTACTTCCTTGAGAAACTGTTCTCCTTTGTCTCCCGCAAGTGTGCAGTAGTACTCGGCAGCTTTTCTCAATCCAATGTTGGTAAGAAAGCGAGCATATTCCAGGAATACAGCTTCTACCAAGGATGCTGTTAAAACAAAGCAGAAAAAAAAACATGTTTGAAGAATGATTAATAAAAACAAATTAAATGGAATTATTAACTTAAAAGCTTAAAGTAGTAATGTCTATATTCTGAACAAACACCACAGCTGAGTCATGTCCCCAGGACAGCATACTTGAACTGTAATTGGATACAAACATAAACAGTTAAAATTATTCAATTATAACCAACCAACATTACATGGAATAACAGCTGCACTGTACTGTGTTATGACATCTATGAACCAACTTCCATTGGGAACGACCCCTGGCCATGGTCAGAGGCTGCTCCCAAAGGGAGCGTGCTTGAACAGTTATCTGATGGAAGCACATAAATACTTTTACCTGACCTGACCTCTATGAACCAAGACAACTGAAAGTCTCAAACAAGCCACTGTTCATGTATTCAGTTGCATGTGAAAGTATGAACATTCAAAAATAATCTGGGACTTTGACACTGTCTCAGTTCATGCATAATGCCCCGTGTGTCATAAGAATTGACAACTGGTTTCTATTTTAGAAGCAGGTGTAACGTGTTAAACAGTAAGCTATAACAGCCGAAACCCTCCTAATTAAACTTTAACTGCAGACATGGTTAACATATTTAGGTTGTCACAACATAGATGCAGTCTCGGATTCTTGGACAAGCTCCTTAACACTGAGCCTGCAACAATGGGGGGCATGCTTGAACCTTCACTGGATGTAGGCACGTGTAAAAGGATTGAACAACATACCTGTCTCAGCATTCTTTTCCAGGGCGCCAAACTCCAGACAAGCCTCTATGAAGCAGGCCGCACTGTCGAATGCTCTCATACCATACAACATCTCTAGAACTTTAACAAACTGACCCAGTGACAACAGAACAAGCAGTGCCTTGCTCTGAAAACAAAATAATTTGACTTTCAGTAGAACAATAATATTAATAGTAATAAATGGTAGTTTCCCATTCAAAGCAAATTTAAAAATTATATACATAATTATGATAGAGCCTCCAAATGTTATAAGAAAAGAATATAATTAGAATGTTAAATTAACCTATTGTGATAAGTGATATTTTATGTAGAAACTGAACAAATTCTTTTTATTGACTGTTTAGTTTCAAAATATATAACACATTTGAAGCATTTATATTGGATAATAAATACAGGCACCGGCAACCATTTTTTATATACAATCAAACATGTTTATAACCATCGAAGTGATCTGGTCTTTAATATCATAATTTGTATAACCACAGACATAGAAGAATAAAAGTATTACTCTTTATTTTATTTTATTTATTTGCAAATTTGTATCAATGGTTGGGATTCGTTTTATATTGTTACAAATTATTAGGACTAATTTTTAAACTAAAACAAGAAATAAGAAAACTTCTCACCTTATGATTAACATGGGTGCTGCAGAGATGATCAGCCCACCGTTTGATTACTTCCGAACATTCTACAAAATTCAGGGTTGACTGAAATACAAGAAATCATCAAGTTATAAAGCAAACATATCTCTCATTTAGCCATGTTAAAATATAATTAAACTTGTATATACAAGGGATTGCAAAGAACTTTATGTTCAGGTGTTTTTTATATAGATAGTTAAATACAACCTGTATAGCATGTGCATTGTAAAGAGGCACATAAATATTATGTATCTCGAATGTCCCTTAGTAAATGGGTAACCATTAAAATTAAGTTTTTTGGCACATGGTTTAAAGACATTATTCTCTAACCAAAAGATTACAATTTGTTCACCATAACAAACATTTATTTTTCCTATTATTTTACTATTAAACAATTACATCATGAAATGAAACAAAGTATATAATTACGGTTATATTTGATTTTTTCAACAGAAAGTACCTTTGCAAGCCACACTGCTTTATCCCATGATCCGTAAGTCTGAAGATATCTACATGCATCCAAGCCTTTGTCTATCAGACACAGCAACTGAACACCTTCTGTAAACACAATCATATGCTTTACAAAATAACACCACTTAAATTTGTAAAACACCATTTCAGTCTTCTTTTGTTATTAATCTATTTGTTAAGCAACTAATTTGAATTTTTGTTTTTCTATCAAAACATTTTATAAAATAACAAAATATCTTATTTTTAATCTATACCATTACAGTAAGCCTATGGTATAAATATTTGTATGTGACAATTATGCAAACTAGGTAAGATTGGTGCATAAATTACTGTTTTTATTTTTCAGATATTTTGCAACAATATTTTAGAATTCTGGCTTCATATTGTTAAATAAGCAATTACCAGAAAGCTTTCCATTAGCGATCAGATTGGTGGCCACAAGTTTTATTGTGCTCTGAGAAGCTCCCGATGACCGAATACTTGCTACCAAGCAGGCCCTAAACAGAAAATGTTTCACTGAGTATCAAAATAATCATTGAACACATTTAGTAAGAATACTTAGTGACATACAGGACTTTCAAATTAAGTCGGCAGCCGGCAGGATCTCCAGCTACTGGGACCTCCTGTGCTGGCTACATTTCACTCAACAACCAAAAATATTAACATGCATATTTTTGTGACATTATTTACATGATGCCAAAGCATTATGGTGCCTTTTACTTTAAACTAATCTCCTTCTACTTAAAAACAATTTGAAAGCCCTGGATATAGAATATCAACATTAATCTATGAAAGTAAGAAAGAGTTCAACTTTTATCCTGAACAAAAAAAGCTGAAACTCCCAACTAACAAGAGGAAAGCAAACATAAATATTTATTCATGTTTTCTATATTTAAGTAGTACAATCAGTAGAGCAAACCAACTGTTCTTTCTAAGATTAATCATAACAAGACATCACTTTCATTTATCTTAAATTCTGCGATTATCGGCGATAAAATCATAAGCCAACTAAAAGAAAAGACGCATGGATAATTATTAATTAAGAAAAGGAATTTTTATTTAATGACACCCTAGCAAGTTTAATCAGCAGCTGTAAGTGTCTAACATCCATTAGACACATTGTTATTAAAGACCTGCTTCAGTTACTTTTTAGCATGCAACAAGTGTCTTAAAATAATTTCCCATAAACAGAACATTACATACCACAGCCCTTGATAAACCAGTTGTAGACAACTGACTGGAATGGGAAATAGGTATTATTAAGGTAGTGAGTTGATCACAGTTCTCACCTCAGACTGTCAATGTAGTAGTTGTCATTCTCTGCTTCAGTCTCCAACAGCAGCTGTACGGCGCGGTCTGTCTGTCCGAGCAGCATGTAGTTCTCCGCACACTTCTGTGTGTGGTCATACGTCGACCGCTTGCTGTCATGTAGTGACACCCGGTCTAGCTGGTATTTCTGTCAATTCAGATTTGTTAACTTTATTTCAAAACATCACTTTACATTTAAGTACTAGCTGGTATTTCTGTCAATTCAGATTTGTTAACTATTTCAAAACATCACTTTACATTTAAGTACTAGCTGGTATTTCTGTCAATTCAGATTTGTTAACTTTATTTCAAAACATCACTTTACATAATAATAAAAATAATAAAAACCTGTTTGGTCATACGTGGACTGCTTGATATTATGCAGTGACACCCTGTCTAGACGGTATTTCTGTTTAACTCACTCAGATATATTAACTTTATTTCAAAACTCAGATATGTTTACTTTCTTTATTTAAGACAAAATAAAATAATAAAATATTATTTGAAAATACAGTGGACTCCTGTCTAAACCAATATTTGTCTAATCCAGATTTCTGTGTAAACCAGCACAATTTCAAAGTCCTGTCCAGCTCCAAAACACTGAATGAAATCTGTCTATACTGGCACTCTACCTAAACCAGCATATTGATCCCAAGTGAATCTAGTTTAGACACTAATTAGTATTGGAATTTTTTTTCAATGATTTGTTTCTTGTAAAATATTTAAAAGAAATAAACTTAAAAAAAACAGAACTAGACTAAAAAAAGCTTGAAATGACTTAATATTAAAATTAGTTTTACTTTGAAACTCTTGTTGTCGACAACGGCATCGTAACACCTCTCAAGTGGCTGATCACTGAAGAGTTGGGCTAGCAGTTTGTTTTTCTCAATTTCCTCGGGGTTATCCAGCACAACTAGGTCATTAGTTTCCTTGTAGCCTGGGGTCTTTGGAACAAACAAGTCACTCAGGTCTCCATGTGATGTCACTCGACTCGGAGACTTTGGAAAAATAAAATACAAGACAATAAAACATGATATAATACATTATTAACATAAAACAATATTGTCATCTAGCCTAATTAGGCTGATGAAACACATAAAAAACATTAATACATATACTTAAAAAAGAAACATAATAAATACATCTAGATGGTTCAAGACAGTGTATTTAATTAATAGTTTTGTTACAAAAGTACATCAAGGGAAAGGGGGAGCCAGAATATCAGAGCATAAATTTAATTTATACTGCTTCATAAAACCAAATTTCAACATTTATTAAATTTTTAATATATTTAATTATGTATTAAAATCCATACAATACCATTTTGATGTTTTGTAACAAAAAGGAAAGTTTATTTTATTTAATAACACTCGAACACATTGATTTTTATAATCATAAAATAGCCTAAACTGCAGATGGGTCCACTGAGAAGGATCGATCCGATGACCAACCGCTTAACAGACAGACATGCAACCGATTGAGCTACGTCAGTCCTTTTTTTTTTGTAACAATATCTGACCTGAGTGGTTTGACTAAAATCAATGTGAAACTGGTGAAAGAGGACTGGAAGAAATTAGTCACATAATTAACTGCAGCAGATAAGAAGTTTCACCTTGCTTGAAGGTTTAGCCTTGGTGGATCTCAGATAATGAAGAGCAACCGTCCAGAAATGTAATTCTGACTCATCTCCAAATATTCTGAAAAGTAAAATATATATTTATACATTCATTGATATTAGTCATTAAAGTATATAATGTTTGTTACTTATTAAGTTATATGATAAGGCACTGAATAACTATGGATGATTACATGAATTTAAGAATTTTACTAAAACAGTCAAGTCAAACCATTTAATGTCTACATTGAGAACATGATGTTATAGCACACGCTCATTTTGGGACCGAGTTGACCTCTGCCATCACTTTGGTCCAAGATAGGTTTCAAACATGAAATCAAGCTGGTTATAATATACATGTATGATAGTATGATACAGTTACAAGTAAAGGTGTTTTTATAGATTTAATCATTAATACCAGTGAAAATGGTCTGTTTTACTTAGAATAAAGAGATAGATATCATGACATCAACTTAAGACTGTTTACAATAAAATCAATCTATATGTAACTATTACTTGCAGTAGCTGACTGTGTTGTATCAAACTGACTATTGTGTAGGCAATTCAGTAAACAATTTATATGTAACTACTAGTACATGTATTACTTGCTGATACAGTACCTGGCTGTTAGAAGACACCGCTGTGCTGTACCAAACTGACTATTCTGTAGGTAATTGAGTAAACCACTGAAATCACAATCATGTTACACAGCTGTACAAACAATCATTATTTAAACATTTGAGATAGTACTTAAATAATAAGAAAAATATATCAGATCATTAACAATAGATTTAAACAGTTATTTTCTTCTAAGAATATTGAATATGCATATGCGCTATGAGAATTGACAGCTTTCTGTATAAATAACCTCTATTATTATGATTGAGAAGAATAGTTCTGTACGAATTAAGTCATCTCTATAAAAACATTTAAAAATTATTATTATTATTTAATGATGTCACTAGAGCACCTTGATTTTTATCTTAACACAAGCAGCAAGGGGTCTTTCTATAAATAAAGTGTTATCATTATTATTATTATTATTATTATTACATTACAATATATTATTATTATTTCTGTATATATTGTAATATATTACAATTTTTATTACATGTATTATTATATAAAGTAATTAATACTACCATTATGACATTCAAAAGTTTGTTTGTTTTGTTTAATGACGCTACTAGAGCACATTGATTTTTATCTTATCAGCGCCTATAGGACATCATACATATGGTAATTTTGACACATTTTAGAGGAAACCCGCTGCTGCCACATAGGCTACTCTTTTTTGATAAGCTGCAAGGGATCTTTTATATGCACTTTCCCAGCCGAGATCGTAGCGCGCCCGCCTTTGAAGCGTTCGGTCGTCGGATCGATCCTTCTCAGTTGACCCAGCTGCAGTCTGGGCTATTTTCCGTTCCAACCAGTGGTCCACA